>CAUPSL010000290.1:0-65203 GCA_963514005.1 Raja brachyura
TTTTAATTAGATAGAAGCAATTACATAATTTTAAAAAAAGGTGCGTGTTCATTGTTGACATAATAAAAATCATTTTGTTCTTTGTAGATATACATAATCAGTATTATTTATGTTAATACTTGCTTAATAATTGTGCTTCTATATTATTTTTTTTTTCCATTTTTTATAAAGGTCAAAAATAGTAGAAAAAGATTAAACAAAAAAAAATATATATATATATAAAAAGTTGGGAAAGAATGGAATGTTCTACAGATTTTACACCGTTGGAGATATATCCGCGTTTTATGAAATGTACTGCTTCATCTATTCTTCGCTTCAGGTTTCAGTCGGGTTCTCGTGCCGAACCAGTTTGCCCCTTCAAGTATTCAATAAATGGGGACCATATTTTTTTTAATAGTTCTTGTTTGTCCATTAAGTAGCAATGTTACAAAATTTTGAGATTTTGAAAATCAAGTCTGCAATTTATCCCGTCAGATAAAGCATAAAAAGAAGTTTAATTTGACACCTGATTCACTTTCATATCTTCAGTATTAAGAAAGTTATGGCCATTTTCATACGGAAATTAGCATCTTGTTCCCCATTGCCTTTCAATTGACTTAACTCAAAAGCTGTGATCTGGAACAGTTAAAAGCCCATAACTTTCTTAGAAATTAAGAGAACTCAATGACATTTTCAGTTATTATAGATTGAAGCATTCTGATACAAATATGAAACAATCTTACTTGGATGACCTGAAATTAAAGCAAATAATTAGTTAGTTATCTAATTGTAGCTAATTACAAAATTCAATGAGTAGATCTAAACATCTATCCATTTCTTAAGAAAATATAAACTTTTTTTAAATTGCCTAAGTGTCCAAATAACATTCACACAATAATCCACAATATAACATAATTTTTAAATCTCATTTTCATTAATTTCTGGGCCAAATGGAAGGAATTTAGTGTTTGATTCCGGTAAATTAATGGCCATTTAAATCAACTAGCGAGTGGGTTTTAGTGGAATGCGGTGGATTGGAACGTTGCGGTTTGCGGTGAAGTCAGGAGGAAAAATACTGTTGGTTCATACATTTTTTTGGACCCCATTTCGCAACATGAAAATGTTATTAAAGCCTCCCTAAAAACCAACTTTTAATATAAAAATAAACTGTGTACCTTTTTTTCTCCCCTACGCAAAATTCTTCCCGTTGTCGGCGCTCACGGCTTTTGAAGGTGATTTTTAAATTACTCTAGTTAATAAATAATTTAGAGTAATTTAAAAATACCTCCATTCATGAAATGTCGGAGCGATTTTTCTTCCGCAATGAAATCGCCCGACATGGATCGATTTTTCCTGCCTGTGGAAAAACGGCACTTTTTTCGCGCACACGGGGAGAGGCAGAACTGCAGCGCTGCTCAAGGTAAGTTTTGTAACATACCTACATTAAGACAAATCTTATTCTTTCCAAATTTTTGGGGGTTTTGGCTATATTATTTACTATGTTTACATATTGTGTTGTGCTGCAGCAAGTAAGAATTTCATTCTTCTATCTGGGACACATGACAATAAAACACACTTGACTCTTCAAAACCCACGCAGGTCACGGGGAGAACGTACGATCTCCGTAAGGACAGCGCCCGTGGTCGGGATCGAACCCAGGTCTCCGGCACTGTGAGGCAGCGACTCCATTCACTGCACCACTCGGCATGTGGAGGCCAATGATGAACATGTCATTGAAACACATTCTGGCCTTGGGGATTGAATATAGAAGTTAGGACATTGTGTTATAGTT
Source organism: Raja brachyura (assembly GCA_963514005.1). The sequence goes on from CAUPSL010000290.1 coordinate 1,772, forward strand.
ACACAAGACATTGGTGAGTATTGTGTTCAGTTTTGGTCACCCTGTTATAGCAAAGATATTCTCAAGTTTAAAAGAGCGTCGAGGAAATTTAGAAACATAGAAAATAGGTGCAGGAGGAGGCCATTCGGCCCTTCGAGCCTGCATCGCCATTCATTATGATCATGGCTGATCGTCCCCAATCAATAACCCGTGCCTGCCTTCTCCCCATATCCCTTGACTCCACTAGCCCCTAGAGCTCTATCTAACTCTCTCTTAAATCCATCCAGTGACTTGGCCTCCACTGCCCTCTGTGGCAGGGAATTCCACAAATTCACAACTCACTGGGTGAAAAAGTTTTTTCTCATCTCAGACTTAAATGACCTCCCCTTTAGTCTAAGACTGTGGCCCCTGGTTCTGGACTCACCCAATATTGGGAACATTTTTCCTGCATCTAGCTTGTCCAGTCTTTTTTAAATTTTATATTTTTCTATAAGATACCCACTCATCCTTCTAAACTCCAGTGAATACAAACCTTTTCAATCTTTCCTCATATGACAGTCCCGCCATCCCAGGGATCAATCTCGTGAACCTACGCTGCACTGCCTCAATCACAAGGATGTCCTTACTCAAATTAGGAGACCAAAACTGTACACAATACTCCATATGTGGTCTCACCAGAGCCCTATACAACTGCAGAAGAACTTATTTACTCCTATATTGAAATCCTCTTGTTATGAAGGCCAACATTCCATTAGCTTTTTTCACTGCCTGCTGTACCTGCACGCCAACTTTCAGTGACTGGTGTACAAGGACACCCAGGTCTCGCTGTACCTCCCCCTTACCTAACCTAACCCCATTGAGATAATAATCTACCCCCTTGTTTTTGCCACCAAAGTGGATAACCTTACATTTATCTATATTATACTGCATCTACCACGCTTCTGCCCACTCACTCAACCTGTCCAGGTCACCCTGCAACCTCCTAACATCCTCTTCACAGTTCACACTGCCACCGAGCTTTGTGTCATCCGCAAATTTGCTAGTGTTGCTCCTAATTCCCTCTTCCAAATCATTAATATATATGGTAAACAGTTGTGGCCCCAACACCGAGCCTTGCGGCACTCCACTCGCCACTGCCTGCCATTCTGAAAAGGACCAGTTCACTCCTACTCTTTGCTTCCGGTCTGCCAACCAATTTTCTATCCACGTCAACACCCTACCCCCAATACCATGTGCTCTAATTTTAGTCACCAGTCTCCCGTGCAGGACCTTATCAAAGGCTTTCTGAAAGTCTAGATACACTACATCAACTGGCACCCCTTCATCCATTTTACTTGTCACATCCTCAAGGATGTTGCCAGGACTAGAGGGTATGAACTGTAGGGAGAGGTTGAGCAGGCTGGGTCTCTATTCCATGGAACGCAGGAGGATGAGGGGTGATCTTATAGAGGAGCATAAAAATCATGAGAGGAATAGATCGGGCAGATGCACAGAGTCTCTTGCCCAGAGTAGGGGAATCGAGGACCAGAGGACAGAGGTTCAAGGTGAAGGGGAAAAGATTTAATAGGAATCTGAAGGGTAACGTTTTCCACACAGAGGGTGGTGGGTGCATGGAATGAGATGCCAGAGGAGGTAGTTGAGGCTGGGACTATCTCAACGTTTAAGAAACAGACAGATACATGGAGAGGACAGGTTTGGAGGGATATGGACCAAACGCAGGCAGGTGGGACTAGCGTAGCTGGGGCATGTTGGTCGGTGAGGGCAAGTTGGGCCGAAGGTCCTGTTTCCACAGTCTATGACTCTGAGGGACTCGGGGGAACCTGCATTCTATCTGCTTCTAGCTTAGTTGTTGAAAGTGTTGATCCCACAACACTGTTACTGTGCAGTTTTAACCCAATACTTTACGGGTTGGTGTTCAAGTTATGGCAAGTACTGCCCTCTGGTGGTGGTGGGTAGAACTAGCCTTCTCACGGTTAGTCAACGGAGAGGGTTACACAAAAAGCTGGAGAAACTCAGCGGGTGCAGCAGCATCTAAGGAGCGAAGGAGATAGGCGACGTTTCGGGTCGAGACCCTTCTTCAGACGGGTCAGGGATCAGGGAAACGAGAGATATAGACGGTGCTGTGGAGAGATAAAGAACAAGAGATATGGACTCCCAGGTATTTAAAACAGCTCACCCTGTCCACAGTATCCCCATTTATCCTCAATGGTGTGTACGTCCTCCGATGATGTGCCCTCCTAAAGTCCACGATCAGCTCCTTCATTTCTTTGATGTTCAAGAGGCTGTTGTCCTGACACCAGAGTGCCAGATAGAAACATAGAAAAATAGGTGCAGGAGTAGGCCATTCGGCCCTTCGAGCCTGCACCGCCATTCAATATGATCATGGCTGATCATCCAACTCAGTATCCCGTACCTGCCTTCTCTCCATACCCCCTGATCCCTTTAGCCACAAGGGCCACATCTAACGCCCTCTTAAATATAGCCAATGAACTGGCCTCAACTACCTTCTGTGGCAGAGAATTCCAGAGACTCACCACTCTCTGTGTGAAAAATGTTTTTCTCATCTCGGTCCTAAATGAATTCCCCCTTATCCTTAGACTGTGACCCCTTGTTCTGGACTCCCCCAACATCGGGAACAATCTTCCATCATCTAGCTTGTCCAACCCCTTAAGAATTTTGTAAGTTTCTATAAGATCCCCCCTCAATCTTCTAAATTCCAGCGAGTACAAGCCGAGTCTATCCAGTCTTTCCTCATATGAAAGTCCTGACATCCCAGGAATCAGTCCGGGAGGAGATCTGCCACCTCCTCCCGGTAGGCCTTCTCATCGTTGTCTGAGATCAGGCCCACCACCATATTGTCACACAAGAACAAGCCTCCATCCAGTACAGAATGGATAGAACCAGCCTTGCAGAAGTCTGCGTGGCAGCTTGTTCCTTATACCCACCAGCAAATCAATCAGAAAGCAAACCCAATGCTGGCATTTATGTCAAGAGGGCTTGTATACAAAAACAGGGATGTAATGCTGAGGCTCTATAAGGCGCTAGTCAGGCCGTATCTGGAATATTGTGAGCAGGTTTGGGCCCCGTATCTGAGGAAGGATGTGCCGGCTCTGGAGAGGGTCCAGAGGAGGTTTACAAGAATGATCCCAGGAATGAGTGGGTTAACATATGATGAGCATTTGTCTGCACTGGGCCTGTACTCGCTGGAGTTTAGAAGAATGAGGGGAGGGACCTCATTGAAACTTTACCGAATAGTGAAAGGCCCGGATAGAGTGGATGTGGAGAGGATGTTTCCACTAGTGGGAGAGTCTAGGACTAGAGGGCACAGCCTCAGAATTAAAGGATGTTCTTTTAGGAAGGAGATGAGGGGAAATTTCTTTAGTCAGAGGGCAGTGAGATTCTTTGCCACGGAAGGCTGTGGAGGCCAAGTCAGTGGATATTTCCAAGGCAGAAAGAAGACAGATAGATTCTTGATTAGTGCGGGTGTCAGAGGTTATGGGGAGAAGGCAGGAGAATGGGGTTAGGAGGGAGAGAGAGATCAGACATGATTGGATTGTGCAGTAGACTTGATGGACCGAATGGCCTCATTATACTAATTATGAACAATTCAGCTAAAGGAGGCAGGCATTTTTCAAATATTTAATTAATCAACACAGCTTTTAAAAATATAATAAAAACACTCTTAGAATTTATCTGGATTTGTTTGCATTTCCTGTTTGATTCTGTTTTCCACTTCCAGGGAGAGAGAGGCGTTGGAGCTGGGCAGGTTGTAACTAACGAACACTTGTTTCCCCGTCTTCTTTGCTGTAGTTAACACAGAGTAAAATGTTTAGCTATTTAAAAAAAAAAACGCTCGGAAGACAGCAATAGACAGGCACATGGATAGGACAGGTTTGGGGGGGATACGGGCCAAACGCACGCAGGTGGGACATGTTGGCCGGCGTGGGAAAGTTGGGTAAAAGGGCCTGTTTCCACGCAAACATCCTGCAGAAGTTCAGACAGAAACAGAAGGTGCTTGGAGTGCCCAGCGGGTTAGGTAGCGTCTGTGGAGAGAGAGATACACTCAGCGTTTCACACCAATGACCGTTCATCAGTCTAAACAAGGGTCTCGACCTGAAACGTCACCTATCCATGTTCTCCACAGATGCTGCCTGACCCGCTGAGTTACTCCAGCACTCTGTGAAACGTCACCTATCCATGTTCTCCACAGATGCTGCCTGACCCGCTGAGTTACTCCAGCACTCTGTGAAACGTCACCTATCCATGTTCTCCACAGATGCTGCCTGACCCGCTGAGTTACTCCAGCACTCTGTGAAACGTCACCTATCCATGTTCTCCACAGATGCTGCCTGACCCGCTGAGTTACTCCAGCACTCTGTGAAACGTCACCTATCCATGTTCTCCACAGATGCTGCCTGACCCGCTGAGTTACTCCAGCACTCTGTGAAACGTCACCTATCCATGTTCTCCACAGATGCTGCCTGACCCGCTGAGTTCCTCCAGCACTCTGTGAAACGTCACCTATCCATGTTCTCCACAGATGCTGCCTCATATGCTGAGAGAATGGAGCGGATGGGCTTGTACACTCGGGAGTTTAGAAGGATGGGAGGGGATCTTATTGAAACTTATAAGATTATTAAGGGTTTGGACACGCAAGAGGCAGGAAACATGTTCCGATGTTGGGTGAGTCCAGAACCAGGGGCCACAGTTTAAGAATAAGGGGTAAGCCATTTAGTACAGAGACGAGGAAACACTTTTTCTCACAGAGAGTGGTGAGTCTGTGGAATTCTCTGCCTCAGAGGGCGGTGGAGGCCGGTTCTCTGGATAGTTTCAAGAAAGAGCTAGATAGGGCTCTTAAAGATAGCGGAGTCAGGGGATATGGGGAGAAGGCAGGAACGGGGCACTGATTGGGGATGATCAGCCATGATCACATTGAATGACGGTGCTGGCTCAAAGGGCCGAGTGGCCTACTCCTGCACCTATTGTCTGTTGACCCGCTGAGTTACTCCAGCACTCTGTGAAACATCACCTATCCATGTTCTTATGGAAAACAAGTGCAGGGGTGGGCCTTTAACCTGGTGAACCTACGCTGCATTCCCATGACTAAATGCACGCCTTCTCTTACCGAGTCTTTGAGCGATTGAGGTGGGCGTCGTATCGGAGGCATCTCCGAGGATTAATGACGACACTGGAGTCGGGTCCTGAAAATCAGAAGCACGCGTTATGGTCATTAGTTCACAAGTGATAGTAGCAGAATTAGGCCATTCGGCCCATTAAGTCTAGGCTGCCATTCAATCGTGGCTGATCTATCTCTCCCTCATGCCCCCATTCCCCTTCCTCCGCATTAGGAACCTGTCTACCTGCCCCATAATCATGGAACCATAGAAAAAATAGATGCTGGAGTAGGCCATTCGGCCCATCGAGCCGGCAACGCCATTATACGATCATGGCTGATCATCTAAAATCAGTACCCTTTCCTGCTTTTCCCCCCATATCCCTCGATTTCTTCAGCCCGAAGAGCTGAATCTAACTCTCTCATAGAAACATAGAAATTAGGTGCAGGAGTAGGCCATTCGGCCCTTCGAGCCTGCACCGCCATTCAATATGATCATGGCTGATCATCCAACTCAGTATCCCGTACCTGCCTTCTCTCCATACCCTCTGATCCCCTTAGCCACAAGGGCCACATCTAACTCCCTCTTAAATATATCCAATGAACTGGCCTCAACTACCCTCTGTGGCAGAGAGTTCCAGAGACCCACCACTCTCTGTGTGAAAAAAGTCCTTCTCATCTCGGTCCTAAAGGATTTACCCCTTATCCTTAAGCTGTGACCCCTTCTCCTGGACCTCCCCAACATCGGGAACAATCTTCCTGCATCTAGCCTGTCCAACCCCTTAAGAAGTTTCTATAAGATCCCCTCCCAATCTCCTAAATTCTAGAGAGTATAAACCGAGTCTATGCAGTCTTTGTTCATAAGACGGTCCTGACATCCCAGGAATCAGTCTGGTGAACCTTCTCTGCACTCCCTCTATGGCAATAATGTCCTTCCTCAGATTTGGAGACCAGAACTGTACGCAATGAAACCTAACTCCCTTTAAAAAATATCCATTGACTTGGCCTCCACTGCCGTCCGTGGCAATGCTCCACAGTCTTTGTGGATTTAGTTTAGTTTTACAGATGCAGTGCAGAAATAGAACCTTCGGCCCACCGAGTCCGCGCCGACCAGCGATCCCCGCACATTAACACTATCCTACACACACACACACACCAAGCCAGTTAACCTACAAACCTGTACGTATTTGGAGTGCGGGAGGAAAGCTGACGCTGTAAGGCAGTATCTCCATCGAAGCATCACTGTACCACAGACAATAGACAATAGGTGCAGGAGTAGGCCATTCGGCCCTTCGAGCCAGCACCGCCATTCAATGTGATCATGGCTGATCATCCCCAATCAGAACCCCCTTCCTGACTTCTCCCCATATCCCCTGACTCCGCTATCTTTAAGAGCCCTATCTAGCTCTCTCTTGAAAGTATCCAGAGAACCGGCCTTCACCGCCCTCTGAGGCAGAGAATTCCACAGACTCACAACTCTCTGTGAGAAAAAGTGTTTCCTCATCTCTGTTCTAAATGGCTTACCCCTTATTCTTAAACTGTGGCCCTTGGTTCTGGAATCCCTCAACATCGGGAACATGTTTCTTGCCTCCAGTGTGTCCAACCCTTTAACAAACTTATATGTTTCAATAAGATTCCCTCTCATCCTTCTAAACTCCAGAGTGTAGAATCCCAGCCGCTCCATTCTCTCAGCATATGACAGTCCCGCCATCCCGGGAATTAACCTTGTAAACCTACGCTGCACCCCCCCAAATAGAAAGAATGTCCTTCCTCAAATTTGGGACCAAAACTACACACGATACTCCAGGTGTGGTCTCACTAGGGCTCTGTACAATTGCAGAAGGACCTCTTTGCTCCTATACTAGACTCCTCATGTTATAAAGGCCAACATGCCATTGGCTTTCTTCACTGCCTGCTGTACCTGCATGCTTACTCTCATAGACTGATGTACAAGGACCCCCAGATCCCGTTGTACTTCCGCTTTTCCCAACTTGACGCCATTTAGATAATAATCTGCCTTCCTGTTTTTGCTACCAAAATGGATAACCTCACATTTATCCACATTAAACTTCATCTGCCATGCATCTGCCCACTCCCCCAACCTGTCTAAGTCACCCTGCATTCTCATAGCATCCTCCTCACAGTTCACACTGCCACCCATCTGCAAATTTGCTAATGTTACTTTGAATCCCTTCATCCAAATCATTGATGTACATTGTAAATAGCTGCGGTCCCAGCACCGAGCCTTGCGGTATCCCACTAGTCACTGCCTGCCATTCTGAAAGGGACCCGTAAATCCCTACTCTTTGTTTCCTGTCTGCCAACCAATTTTCTATCCATGTCAGCACTCTACCCCCAATACCATGTACCCTAATTTTGCCCACTAATCTCCTATGTGGGACCTTATAAATCAATGTTCTCAATGAAGCTCGCGATCAGCCTCCTGTGTTCAAGAGAATAAAGGGCCTGTTCCATTTACGTGTCCTACGCCACCTCAAGGTTGCGTTGAGCCGAGATGGTCGAGCGAAGGTCGGGCACGAGTACATGTGTACGCACGGCCGTCTGGAGCGCGTGACGTCATTTGAAGTTGGACACAAAATGCTGGAGTAACTCAGTGGGACCGACAGCATCTCTGGAGAGAGTTAATGGGTGACGTTTCGTGTCGAGACCCCTCTTCAGTCTGAAAAGAGGGTCTTGACCCGAAACGTCACCCGTTGCTTCTCTCCAGAGATGCTGCCGGTCCCGCTGAGTTACTCCAGCATTTTGTGTCTATCTTCAATTTTCTTGGCCCCCGCTCTGGGAGTAGAAGTGGGGCGATGGCCGTGAGCCCCAGGCTGAGCTCGGCGATCGTTTGCCTGCTTCTGCTGCTGTTGCAGTTGAGACGTTGCGTCGCGCCAGGGTCTTGGGCCTGTCCCACTTTGGCCGTCAGTTACGCGACAGGCCGTTGGCGCGCGAAGATTCCGTTCACTGTAAGAATTGCGGAGCCCCGCGCGATGTCGGGACTGGCCCCGCACAACTCCATACCCCTCCGTGCTTCTCAGTGGGACCGGCCCCGCGCGGCCATACGATGCCCGTACGCCTCAATCGACCACGAGGTCGCGTAATTTGCGAGCCAAGGACGTGTAAGTGAAACTATCTGTCCATCCAATCACTCCCTGTAACTCTGCAAACTATGGCCATGGTGGAAACAAATTTAAACAGAGCCCAAATGTGCATAAATGTGAGGTTATCCACTTCGGTGGCAAGAACAGTTTGCAAGCTGCCTGCAGCTGGTCCGATTGCAACATTGACGCATGCAAGAAGCCTGCAACAGCCACCAGTGCAACGCAAATGTCTGTAGCCACTCCCATTGCAGTATTGACGCATGCAGACCGCTTACAGCATCCCCTCTTGCAGCATTGGGGCATTGTCGCACCGTGCAGCATTGGGGAGGCCATGCAGCATTGTTGCATAGTGCAGCATTGTTGCATCATGCAGCAATGTTGTGCCGTGCAGCATTGGGGCATCCTGCAGCATTGTTGTGCCGTGCAGCGTTGTTGCATCATGCAGCAATGTTGTGCCGTGCAGCATTGGGGCAGCGTGCAGCATCGTTGCGCCATGCAGCATCGTGGGGCATCGTGCAGCGTTGGGGCATCGTGCAGCATTGTTGCAGTGCATCATTGGGGCATGTGGCAGCATTATTGCGCCGTGCAGCATTGGGGCATCGGGCAGCATTGTTGCGCCGTGCAGCATTGGGGCGCCGTGCAGCATTGGGGCATCGGGCAGCATTGTTGCATCATGCATCATTGGGGCATCGTGCAGCATTGTTGCACCGTGCAACATTGGGGCACCGTGCAGCATTGTTGCATCATGCAGCATTGGGGCATCGGGCAGCGTTGTTGCATCATGCAGCATTGGGGCGCCGTGCAGCATTGTTGCACCGTGTAGAATTGGGGCATGTGGCAGCATTGTTGCACCGTGCAGCATTGGGGCATCATGCAGCATTGGGGCATCATGCATCATTGGGGCATCGGGCAGCATTGTTGCACCGTGCAGCATTGGGGCATCATGCAGCATTGGGGCACCGTGCAGCATCGGGGCACCATGCAGCATTGGGGCATCATGCAGCATTGGGGCACCGTGCAGCATTGGGGCATCATGCATCATTGGGGCACCGGGCAGCATTGGGGCACCGTGCAGCATTGGGGCATCATGCAGCATTGGGGCATCATGCATCATTGGGGCACCGGGCAGCATTGGGGCATCATGCAGCATCGGGGCACCATGCAGCATTGGGGCATCATGCAGCATTGGGGCACCGGGCAGCATTGGGGCATCATGCAGCATCGGGGCACCATGCAGCATTGGGGCATCATGCAGCATCGGGGCACCATGCAGCATTGGGGCATCATGCAGCATCGGGGCACCGTGCATCACCGGCGTCTGCAGGGCGGCCCTGCATTCACTCACCAGTCTGGTGCACATGGCGACGGCCAGGTTGGAGAGGGAGGGGGTGGGAGCGGCGCCCACCCACAGCAAGAAGCTGCCCGACATGGTGAGGAGGTGGAAGTGCACACACACGCCGCTCAGCTGCTCGCTGAAGCCGTGCACCGACAGCATGCCGCCCGCTGCTGCAGCCATGGCCGTCTGCAGCTTCCCACAGCCGCTTGCTGCTCCCAGCAGCCTCTCACAGCTCTCTGATCTGCAGCTCTTTGCTGCTCCCTGCAGCCTTGCGCTTTCTGCAACTTCCTGCAGCCGCTTGCAACCTCTGGTAACCAAAGCTCCTATAGGATCTTTGCTTGCAACTTCCTGCAGCCGCTTGCAGCTCCTATCACCCAAAGATACTGGAGATCCTCTAGGATCTTGGCTTTCAGCCTCTTGTCCCTTCCTTCAGCCGCTTGTAGCTCATTGCAGCAGCGCCTGTCAATCACAACATAGAAACATAGAAATTAGGTGCAGGAGTAGGCCATTCGGCCCTTCGAGCCAGCACCGCCATTCAATATGATCATGGCTGATCATCCAACTCAGTATCCCGTACCTGCCTTCTCTCCATACCCTCTGATCCCCTTAGCCACAAGTGCCACATCTAACTCCCTCTTAAATATAGCCAATGAACTGGCCTCAACTACCCTCTGTGGCAGAGAGTTCCAGAGACCCACCACTCTCTGTGTGAAAAAAGTCCTTCTCATCTCGGTCCTAAAGGAATTCCCCCTTATCCTTAAGCTGTGACCCCTTGTCCTGGACGTCCCCAACATCGGGAACAATCTTCCTGCATCTAGCCTGTCCAACCCCTTAAGAATTTTGTAAGTTTCTATAAGATCCCCTCTCAATCTCCTAAATTCTAGAGAGTATAAACCGAGTCTATGCAGTCTTTGTTCATAAGACAGTCCTGACATCCCAGGAATCAGTCTGGTGAACCTTCTCTGTACTCCCTCTATGGCAATAACGTCCTTCCTCAGATTTGGAGACCAGAACTGTATGCAATACTCCAGGTGTGGCCTCACCAAGACCCTGTACAACTGAAGTAGAACCTCCCTGCTCCTATACTCAAATCCTTTTGCTATGAAAGCTAACATACCATTCGCTTTCTTCACTGCCTGCTACAGTATGAAATTTATATTATATTTATACATGCTATATAAATAAAAGAGGACTGAACTTTCTGATGCCTTTCCCCACAGTGGAAGTGTGTTGTGGGGGGAAGTTCATGTTGAATTCTATAATGTGTTGTGTCATTTTTCTTTTTATTAATTTTTCTATGGATATACGGAAACTTAATTATTTCTACTATGTAAAGCACTTTGGTCTCAACGCAAGTTGATTTATAATTGCTATATAAATAACATTTACTTACACCCTTGCACGTAAAGTGTAGTGAAATTAATTTGCCAGCAAAGGTACAATGATAAAGAACATACAATACACACTAAAAATGTAACACAAACATCCACCACGGCATTCATCACTGTGGTGGAAGGCACAACATTTGGCCGGTCCTCCTCCACTGTTTTGGGTCCACTGTTGTTTGTCATGTACATCAATGATCTAGATGATGGGGTGAAAAATTGGATAAGTAAGTATGCAGATGATACTAAGATAAGGAGTGTTGTGGATAATGAAGTAGATTTTCAACGTCTACAGAGAGATTTGGGCCATTTGGAAGAGTGGGCTGAGAGATGGCAGATGGAGTTTAATGCTGATAAATGTGAGGTGCTACATCTTGGCAGGACAAATCAAAATAGGACGTACATGGTAAACGGTAGGGAATTGAAGAATACAGTTGAACAGAGGGATCTGGGAATAACCGTGCATAGTTCCTTGAAGGTGGAATCTCATATAGATAGGGTGGTAAAGAAAGCTTTTGGTATGCTAGCCTTTATAAATCAGAGCATTGAGTATAGAAGCTGGGATGTAATGTTAAAATTGTACAAGGCATTGGTGAGACCAAATCTGGAGTATGGTGTACAATTTTGGTCGCCTAATTATAGGAAGGATGTCAACAAAATAGAGAGAGTACAGAGGAGATTTACTAGAATGTTGCCTGGGTTCCAGCAACTAAGTTACAGAGAAAGGTTGAACAAGTTAGGCCTTTATTCTTTGGAGCGCAGAAGGTTGAGAGGGGACTTGATTGAGGTCTTTAAAATGATGAAAGGGATAGGCAGAGTTGACGTGGATAAGCTTTTCCCATTGAGGGTAGGGAAGATTCAAACAAGAGGGCATGACATGAGAATTAAGGGACAGAAGTTTAGGGGTAACATGAGGGGGAACTTCTTTACTCAGAGAGTGGTGGCTGTGGGGAATGATCTTCCAGCAGAAGTGGTGGAGGCAGGATTGATTTTAACATTTAAAAGTAAAGTGGATAGGTATATGGACGGGAAGGGAATGGAGGGGTATGGTCTGAGTGCAGGTAGATGGGACTAGGGGAAAATAAATGGTCGGCACGGACTTGAAGGGCCGAGAAGGCCTGTTTCCGTGCTGTAATTGTTATATGGTTATTATATTTTCCCCCGTGGTCGGGATCTCCACCCTCCGCAGCCGTCGCTGCAGGCGTCCAGATGTCCAGACAAGGTAAAAGTCCAGTTAAGTCCTGAATCGGTGCCTCCCCACCGGAGAAAGCAGCTTCAGGCTGGTGTAGGCCGCAGGCCGGCGGTCGAAGATTTAAAGTCCCCGCCGCGCCGCAGCCAGAAGCGCCGCAGACCGCAGGGCCGGCAGTCGAAGCTCCCCTCCAGGGGTCCCCGCTCCGGATGGTAAGTCCCTGCCGCGCCCGCGGTAGACGTTGGCCGTGGGCCGGCGGTCAGAGCTCTTCTCCTCCCGGGTCCCCAACGAGGGATCCCAGGCTGCAGACGCTGCGCCAGCTGGAGCTCCGCAGACCATGGCTTCAGGCTGCCGCGGGCAAGCGAACGGAGCTCTCCCCTCCGGCGACCCCCGGCGAGATCTCGCCCGCTCCGCAACGAAAGAGTCCTCGCTGCGCCCGCCGCTGAAGTCCCGGGCGCGTCCCCGGGAAAGGACGCACCAATCCTTGCTGTTAGGCCACGGGGGAGGCGACATGGAAAAAGTCGCCTCGCCGTGAAGGCAACCAAAGCGGTTATCCGCTGACCCCCCTACACCACCCCCCACACAAGACACACAAAGAAACATTAAAAACAGACGTTAGACATACTAAAAAAATTAAAAAGTAGCTGCTGGCAAATCCTGATTCAACTTGCACCCTATGTCCAGGCTACTGTTTGGGGGCCTGTAGATAAGTCCCATTAGGGTATTTTTACCCTTACAATTCCTTGGTTCTATCCATCCTGACTCCACGTCTCCTGTTTCAATGTCACCCCTTGCAAGGGACTGAATTTCATTCCTCACCAACAGGGCTACTCCACCCCCTCTGCCCACCTGTCTGTCTTTTCGATAAGAGGTATACCCTTGAATATTCAGTTCCCAGCCCTGGCCCTCTTGCAGTCATGTCTCAGTAATTCCCACAACATCATACTTGCCAATCTCTAACTGAGCCTCAAGCTCGTCCACTTTATTTCTTATACTTCGCGCATTCATATACAACACTTTAACTTCGGTATTCACCTCCCCTCTCACTCACTGTTGGCCCTGACCTTAGTCTCTTATCCCTTGTCGATCTTTCCTTCCATAGAACATAGAAAACGGGTGCAGGAGGAGGCCATTCAGTCCTTCGAGCCAGCACCACCATTCATTGTGATCATGACTGATCGTCCCCAATCAATAACCCATGCCTCCCTTCTCCCCATATCCCTTGATTCCACCAGCCCCTAGAGCTCTATCTAATTCAGGAGTATTTTGGAACGTTTTGTAAATTTTCCTGTACTCACTTCCCCTATCCAGCGCTCCAGTATATAGCTCAGACTAACGTAGCTACCTAGTTATCCAGTCTGTAGCCATCTAGCTAACTATCTACATAATGTAGTGTAGCTCAGACTAGCTAGTTATCTAGCTATCCAGTACCTAATCCCCTATTTAACCATATAACCACATAACCATATAACAATTACAGCATGGAAACAGGCCTTCTCAGCCCTTCCAGTCCGTGCCGACCATTCATTTTCCCCTAGTCCCATCTACCTGCACTCAGACCATACCCCTCCATTCCCTTCCCGTCCATATACCTATCCACTTTACTTTTAAATGTTACAATCGATCCTGCCTCCACCACTTCTGCTGGAAGATAATTCCACACAGCCACCACTCTCTGAGTAAAGAAGTTCCCCCTCATGTTACCCCTAAACTTCTGTCCCTTCATTCTGATGTCATGCCCTCTTGTTTGAATCTTCCCTACCCTCAATGGGAAAAGCTTATCCACGTCAACTCTGTCTATCCCTTTCATCATTTTAAGGACCTCAATCAAGTCCCCCCTTAACCTTCTGCGCTCCAAAGAATAAAGACCCAACTTGTTCAACCTTTCTCTGTAACTTAGTTGCTGGAACCCAGGCAACATCCTAGTAAATCTCCTCTGTACTCTCTCTATTTTGTTGACATCCTTCCTATAATTAGGCGACCAAAATTGTACACCATTTACAGGTGCCCTCCTCTAATTCCCTATTTACAGGTGCCCTCCCTTAATCCCCTATTTACAGGTGCCCTCCCTTAATCCCCTATTTACAGGTGCCCTCCCTTAATCCCCTATTTACAGGTGCCCTCCCTTAATCCCCTATTTACAGGTGCCCTCCCCTAATCCCCTATTTACAGGTGCCCTCCCCTAATCCCCTATTTACAGGTGCCCTCCCCTAATCCCCTATTTACAGGTGCCCTCCCCTAATCCCCTATTTACAGGTGCCCTCCCCTAATCCCCTATTTACAGGTGCCCTCCCCTAATCCCCTATTTACAGGTGCCCTCCCCTAATCCCCTATTTACAGGTGCCCTCCTCTAATTCCCCCATTTACTACCTGATCTCCCATTTGCTCAACACTTTAACTGCCCCTCCCTCCCATTCCATTTCTGTCCTGGGCCTCCTCCATTGTCAACGAGGACCAGGGCAGATTTGAGGAACAGCACCTCATATTTCAGTTGTGGAGCTTGGCACAATTTGTGGTCTGAACATTGACTTCTCTAACTTCAGGTAACCCTGGCTTTCCCTCTCTCACTGTCCCTCCCCCAACTAGTTTCACTTCCGATTAATTTTTACTGATTGTAAGCCTCGTTGTCACCTTCCCCCCAGCTAATAATGAACAATTCTATATTTCCTTAGCATCGTCTGCTTTGATCTGTCATTTCAACACCTTACCCTTCCATAGCTCTACACTCCCTCTCCCCTAACTCCATCTGAAGAAGCCATCCAGCAAGCTATGTAGCTCAGTCTAGCTAGCTACCAAGCTAGCCAGTATATAGCTCAGTCTAGCGTAGCTACCTAGTTGTCCAGTATGTAGCCATCTAGCTAACTATCTAGCTGTCCATAATGTAGTGTAACTCAGACTAGCTATCTAGCTATCCAGTATAGAAACATAGAAAAATAGATGCAGGAGTAGGCCATTCGGCCCCTCGAGCCTGCACCGCCATTTAATATGATCATGGCTAATCATCCAACTCAGTATCCCGTACCTGCCTTCCCTCCATATCCCCTGATCCCTTTAGCCACAAGAGCCACATCCAACTCTTTCTTGAATATAGCCAATGAACTGGCCTCAACAACCTTCTGTGGCAGAGAATTTCAGAGACTCACCGCTCTCTGTGTAAAGAATGTTTTCCTCATCTCGGTCCTAAAGGAATTCCCGTTATCCTTAGACTGTGACCCCTTGTTCTGGACTCCCCCAACATCGGGAACAATCTTCCTGCATCAAGCTTGTCCAACCCCTTAAGACTTTTGTAAGTTTCTATAAGATCCCCCCTCAATCTTCTAAATTCCAGTGAGTACAAGCCGAGTCTATCCAGTCTTTCTTCATATGAACGTCCCGACATCCCAGGAATCAGTCTGGTAAACCTTCGCTGCACTCCCTCTATGGCAAGAATGTATTTCCTCAGATTTAGAGACCAAAACTGTACGCAATACTCCAGGTGTGGTCTCACCAAAACCTTGTACAACTGCAGTAGAACCTCCCTGCTCCTATACTCAAATCCTTTTGCTATGAATGCTAACATACCATTTGCTTTCTTCACTGCCTGCTGCACCTGCATGCCTACTTTCAATGACTGGTGTACCATGACACCCAGGTCTCATTGCATCTCCCCTTTTCCTAATCTGCCACCATTCAGATAATAGTCTACCCATATGTTTTTGCCACCAAAGTGGATAACCTCACGTTTATCCACATTATACTGCATATCTGCATTATCCACATATCTGCCATGCACCTGCCCATTCACTCAGCCTATCCAAATCACCCTGCAGCCTCCTAGCATCCTCCTCATACCTAACTATACCCCCCAGCTTGGTGTCATCTGCAACCCTGTATGTAACCATCCAGCTATCTACCTAGCTATCCGGTATGTAGCTCTGTCTAGCTAGCTATCTAGCTATCTGGTTTGTAGCCATCTCGCTAGCTATCTATCCATGTATGTAGCTCGGTCTAGCTAACTAACCAGCTATCCAATTTGTAGCCATCTATCTATCCATGTATGTAGCTTGGTCTAGCTATCTATCCAGCTATCCAGGTATCCTGGGATGGGTACACTGGGATGCAGACCATCAGGCCCTGGGGATTTATCAGCCTTCAGTCCCATCAGTCTACCCAACACCATTTCCTGCCTAAAGTGGATTTCCTTCAGTTCCTCCGTCACCCCAGATCCTCTGGCCACTGCTATATCAGGAAGATTGTTTGTGTCCCCCTTAGTGAAGACAGATCCAAAGTACCTGTTCAACTCATCTGCCATTTCCTTGTTCCCCATAATAAATTCACCGTTTTCAGTCTTCAAGGGTCCAACTTTGGTCTTAACTATTTTTTTCCTCTTCTCATACCTAAAGAAGCTTTTACTGTCCTGCTTTATATTCTTGGCTAGCTTACCTTCGTACCTCATCTTTTCCTGTGCATTGTGGATTGGCGGGTAGCTAATGTTATCCCACTTTTTAAGAAAGACGGGAGAGAGAAAACGGAATTATAGTCCAGTTAGCCTGACATCGGTGGTGGGGAAGATGCTGGAGTCAATTATAAAAGATGAAATAGCCGCACATTTGGATAGCAGTAACAGGATCGGTCCGAGTCAGCATGGATTTACGAAGGGGAAATCATGCTTGACTAATCTTTATTTAGAATTTAGAAGGATGAGAGGTTATCTTATTGAAATATATGCAGTAGAAGATTGCAACTTTCACTGTTTCGACGAATGCAATCAACCAGGGGTGCACAATCAAATAAGATCAAATAGAACAAGTTGTCGTACAACTTTGGGCTGTGCACGTCGTACGCAAGAAGAAGATTGAAACACATAAGATTATTAAGGGTTTGGACACGCTAGAGGCAGGAAACATGTTCCCGATATTGGGGGAGACCAGAACCAGGGGCCACAGTTTAAGAATAAGCATTTAGAACGGAGATGAGCAAACACTTTTTCACACAGAGAGTTGTGACTCTGTGGAATTCTCTGCCTCAGTGGGTGGTGGAGGCCGGTTCTCTGGATGCTTTCAAGAGAGAGTATTAGCTCAGTCTAGCTAGCTATTTAGAAGAAGTCTGAAGAAGGGTTTCGGCCCAAAACGTTGCCTATCTCCTTCGCTCCTTAGATGCTGCTGCACCCGCTGAGTTTCTCCAGCCTTTTGTGCACCCCAGCTATTTAGCTATCCTGTATGGAGCCATCCATCTAACTACCTGGCTATCCAGTATGTAGCCATTTAGCTAGCTACCTATCTATCCAGTATGTAGCTCAGTCTATCTAGCTACCTAGCTATCCAGTAGGTAGCCATCTAACTAGTTATCCAGTGTGCAGCCATCTAGCTAGCTACCTAGCTATCCAGTATATAGGCATCTAGCTAGCTATCTAGCTGTCCAGTATGCAGCTCAGTCTAACCTCTACTTAGCTGACCAGTATGCAGCTCAGTCTAGCTAGCTACCTAACTGTAAATTAGTTAGTTTACTTACTAATCAATGTGGTGCTTTATTATTGTAACTCTGTACTACACTAACATCAGCGTTAGTGTAGTACCGTAATATCATGTAATGGGTGGCATGCATATATGTGTAGTGGAGATGGCATGGAATAATAAGGGTTAATCTACATCCTTCCTCCTAAAGAAGCAATGCATATAAAGAGTGGTTGGTGGAGTATATTGTAACACATCAGTATAGGTGTGTGCATTTTTATTTTTACTCGTACATGCTTGTACAATGTGTGAGCTCTTAAAACAAAGCGGGTCATGCACAGTTGAAGTATAGTAGCAATGTTACAAAATTTTGAGATTTAAAAAATCAAGTCTGCAATTTATCCCATCAGATAAAACATAAAAATAGTATCAGTAGCTCCCCATCCTAGAGCACTTACATCAGTTTGTAAAATGACTGAAGGTGCATCAACTCGAATTTTGTTGGAGCAGTGAGGAATGTCCACCATTGTAACTCGGCAAGAGCTTCAGCTGTTAATTGCATAGGCCTATCAAAATGACCTGCGTGCTTTATGGGTGCCTACTCCTTTGCACGTTGCAAGTTTTGATAATGTAAAATTCCGAACTGTGCGGCTGGAAATGCTGCTACTAATTTGCCAATTATACTAGTAACATGTCGAATAAAAGCTTGTTGCTGATCAACTAGCAATGTTACAAAATGTTGAGATTTTAAAAATCGTCTGCAATTTATCCCATCAGATAAAGCATAAAAAGAAGTTTAATTTGACACCTAATTCACTTTCATATCTTCAGTATTAAGAAAGTTATGACCATTTTCATACTCGGAAATTAGCATCTTGTTCCCCATTGCCTTTCAATTGACTTAACTCAAAAGCTGTGATCTAGAACAGTTAAAAGCCCATAACTTTCTTAAAAATTAAGAGAACTCAATGAAATTTTCAGTTATTATAGATTGAAGCATTCTGAAACAAATATTAAACAATCTTACTTGGATGACCTGAAATTAAAGCATATAATTAGTTAGTTATCTAATTGTTACAATTACAAAATTCAATGAGTAGATCTAAACTTAAGGAGCTGGTTTCTATAAACAGATTTAAATCTCTTCTTAATGATGTTGAAGCAGGCTCTTCTGTCTGAACTTTACATTTGCGGAGCCTGGGATCTCTCGCCGAGATCGCCAGTGTTTGGAGCTCCGTCCAGCACAGCCTGTTGGCTTGGAAGCCACGGTCTCCGGTAAGGAGGCGGCTGTTCCTGGCACCCCCAAGCCGCTGAGAGGGTACTGATGCCGGAGTACCATCACCCGGTGAGAACAGCTGGGAACATCGGGCCTCCGTAGCGACGATTGTGGAGGCCTCAATAGGCCCGATACTTTGGGTGGAGATGGGGATGGGGACTGGATTTTGTGCCTTCTGGACTTTGTGCCTTCCCTCACAGTGAGAACCATTGTGGGGGGATGCTTTTATGTTTTAATGTTAAATTTCTTTAATGCTATGTTGTATTTTTATTAGTGTGCTGCAAGGACATCTGGATTTCCCCTGAATAAGGGGATTAATAAAGTATTTGTTATGTTATTTATGTTATGTTTTGTGCTGAATTTTCTTCGCTTTTCGCGTGCTGAATTTTCGTTGTTTTACACATGATTAATTTTCGTTGCATTTTGCGTGCTTCATTCTAATCGCTTTTCGCATCCTGAAGTTTCTTCACTTATTGCATGCTGAATTTTCGTCACTTTTTGCGTGCTGAATTTTTCTGGCCTTTCGCGTGCTGAAGTTTCGTTGCATTTCACATCCTGAAATGTTGTCACTTTTCAGGCCGTGAAATTTCTTCCTTTTTCGGGTCCTGAAATTTTTTCCCTTTTCGCATCCTGAGTTACGTCGCTTTTCACATTTCAGGAGGTGAAAAGCGACGAAAATTCAAGACGCGAAAAGCGACGGAACTTCAGGACGCGAAAAGCGACGTAAATTCAGGACGCGAAAAGCGATGAAAATTCAGCCTGCGAAAAGTGATGGACTAAATTTCAGGACGAATAAAGTGACGTAATTTCAGCACACATAATGCGATATGCGATGAAATTTCAGCACAGGAAAAGTGACAACATTTCAGCACGCAAAAAGCAAGGAAACATAGAAACATAGAAATTAGGTGCAGGAGTAGGCCATTGTGGCACTTGAGGCTAAAGGGATCAGGGGGTATGGAGAGAAGGCAGGTACGGGATACTGAGTTGGATGATCAGCCATGATCACATTGAATGGCGGTGCAGGCTCGAAGGGCCGAATGGCCTACTCCTGCACCTATTTTCTATGTTTCTATGTTTCTATTCGGCCCTTCGAGCCTGCACTGCCATTCAATATGATCATGGCTGATCATCCAACTCAGTATCCCGTACCTGCCTTCTCTCCATACCCTCTGATCCCCTTAGCCACAAGGGCCACATCTAACTCCCTCTTAAATATAGCTAATGAATTGGCCACAACTACCCTCTGTGGCAGAGAGTTCCAGAGACCCACCACTCTCTGTGTGAAAAAAGTCCTTCTCATCTCGGTCCTAAAGGATTTCCCCCTTATCCTTAAGCTGTGACCCCTTGTCCTGGACCTCCCCAACATCGGGAACAATCTTCCTGCATCTAGCCTGTCCAACCTCTTAAGAATTTTGTAGGTTTCTATAAGATCCCCTCTCAATCTCCTAAATTCTAGAGAGTATAAACCGAGTCTATGCAGTCTTTGTTCATAAGACAGTCCTGACATCCCAGGAATCAGTCTGGTGAACCTTCTCTGCACTCCCTCTATGGAAATAATGTCCTTCCTCAGATTTGGAGACCAGAACTGTACGCAATACTCCAGGTGTGGCCTCACCAAGACCCTATACAACTGAAGTAGAACCTCCCTACTCCTGTACTCAAATCCTTTTGCTATGAATGCTAACATACCATTCGCTTTCTTCACTGCCTGCTGTACCTGCATGCCTACTTTCAATGACTGGTGTACCATGACACCCAGGTCGCGCTGCATCTCCCCTTTTCCTAATCGGCCTCCATTTAGAAAATTCAGCAAGCAAAAGGAGACGAAAATGTAGCATGCAACAAGCGATGAAAATTCAGGACGCGAAAGGTGACGAAAATGTAAATTGTCTAAAGCAATTCATTGATGCAAAAAGCAACAAAATTTTAGGACGTGAAAAGCGACGAAATTCCAGCACGCGAACAGTGACAAAAATTCAACACGTGAAAAGCAATGAAAATTCAGCACCTGGGAAGTTATGGACCGTCAGGATGGGAAAAGTGAAGAAAATTCAGCACGCGAAAGGTGACAAGAATTCAGGACGCGGAAGGTGACATAAATTCAAAACGGCAAAGGCGACGTAAATTCAGGACTTGAATAGCGACAAAATTACAGGACACATAATGCTAGCTAGATGGCGCTAGGGGAGGGTGCCCAGAAATAGGGGGGGGGGGGGGGTTTAGGGATGGGCACCTGTAAATGTGAATTTAGAATAGGGCAGGTAAATGGGAGGGGAATTTAGGGGAGGGCACCTTTAAATTGTGCAGTAGGGAAGGCATCTGAAGGCATTTGGAGTTTGGGCCTGGAGTTTGGGCCTGGAGTTTGGGCCTGGAGTTTGGGCCTGGAGTTTGGGCCTGGAGTTTGGGCCTGGAGTTTGGGCCTGGAGTTTGGGCCTGGAGTTTGGGCCTGGAGTTTGGACCTGGAGTTTGGGCCTGGAGTTTGGGCCTGGAGTTTGGGCCTGGAGTTTGGGCCTGGAGTTTGGGCCTGGAGTTTGGGCCTGGAGTTTGGGCCTGGAGTTTGACTTTGGAGTTTGGGCTTGGAGTTTGGGCTTGGAGTTTGGGCTTGGAGTTTGGGCCTGGAGTTTGACTTTGGAGTTTGGGCTTGGAGTTTGGGCTTGGAGTTTGGGCTTGGAGTTTGGGCCTGGAGTTTGGGCCTGGAGTTTGGGCCTGGAGTTTGGGCCTGGAGTTTGGGCCTGGAGTTTGGGCCTGGAGTTTGGGCCTGGAGTTTGGGCCTGGAGTTTGGGCCTGGAGTTTGGGCCTGGAGTTTGGGCCTGGAGTTTGGGCCTGGAGTTTGGGCCTGGAGTTTGGGCCTGGAGTTTGGGCCTGGAGTTTGGGCCTGGAGTTTGGGCCTGGAGTTTGGGCCTGGAGTTTGGGCCTGGAGTTTGGGCCTGGAGTTTGGGCCTGGTGTTTGGGCCTGGAGTTTGGGCCTGGAGTTTGGGCCTGGAGTTTGGGCCTGGAGTTTGGGCCAGGAGTTTGGGCCAGGAGTTTGAGTTTGGGCCTGGGGTTTGGAGTTTGGGTTTGGAGTTTAGGTTTGGAGTTTGGATTTTGGGTTTGAGGGTTTCAACTCCAGGGAGAGGATACGGAGGAGATTTTCCTGGATTAGAGAGTTTCAGTTGCAGGGGGTGGCTTTACAGACTGGGATATTTTCTCTGCATCGTCGGAGTTTGAGGGGAGCGCTGATAGACGATTATAAAATGACCGGAAGTGCAGACAGAGTCGACAGTCATAACCTTTTCCCCCAGGGTGGAGATGTCCAGGACTAGAGGGCACAGCTTGTAGGTGAGAGGGTCACAGAGACACCTTTCTCTGGGATGTCGGGGGTTGAGGGGAGAGGTGATCCAATATAATTTGTTACAAGATCTCTATCCCCGACAGGAAGTGGAGGACATCCCCGCACAGAAATGTTTGACCAGTTTCAAGGTGTTGGTCGTGGCGGAAGTGTTCGGCTCAAACACTCTGCTCCAGAGACAGAGGGGTCACAGAGACACAGCGTGGAAACGCCCACAGATTAGGCGATCGATCGTTTCGCTCAACACCTTTGCTTAGTCCACCTGGACCGACCTGATCTCCCGGTTGCCAAACACTTTAACACCTCTGACAGACGCAGAGTTCTGGAGTAACTCAGCGGGTCAGGCAGCATCTGTGGAGTGGAGAATGTAGATGATATGTGTGTATACCTTTAAATATAGTGACATAACCACCACTAACCACTCCCCTTACCATCCAGTATAATTGTGACCTTCCCACCCCAGTCTCTCTATCCGTGACAGACCACGTACAGCTAGGGCTGTGAGGTATTTGACTAGTGAATAAAATAGTAGTAAAGACTCTGTGTGTGAGAGACCATTCTTTACATGGTGTCAGAAGTGGGATTTTCCCAACGAGCGCAGGTAACCCTGGTCATCGTGGATGTCCTTCAGTGTATAGCTGACCACGCCAATGCCCATGTTGACCAGGTCAGAGGAAGCCACTTTGAACACCTGCTCTGAAAACTTCTTACGGTCTTTGTAGATCTCCTCCACGGTCATGTGAGCCATGATGGCCCTCTGGTGGCCCTCCAGCATCTCCAGGGCGATCTGCGCAATCTCAGACTCGGACTTCCCAGGAACATCTGGCAGGCGGCAGCCAGCATCTCCTCATTCTGCCCCGGATCTTCACCTGTGCGATTCCTGTGACTGAAATTGGGATGCCATGGCGGGTGTACACCTTCTCAAAGATGTAGATGATATGTGCGTATACTTTTTCACTCTTCACATTCAGAGTCAGAATGCTCAGGGAAATCCTCTCGATCTGTTGGATGCAGGGTTGGACGAACACCCGGCCTCCAGCGATCATCACCGGCGGGGAACGGCAGAAGCCTGAAACCACCATGGCCTCGTTGGCGTCAAACGTTTCTTGCCCTGTGCCTCCTGTTTACCGGTTTGTGTTTCTTTAGTCCCAGTTCCCCCTTCCCTTTGCTACCATGTCTTCTGCGTGCCACAAACTTGATGTTCTGGTTTTTGATTCTGACATCGCCCACCGTTGTAGCGTCTTCAGGCGCGACTTTGAACATTACGTTACGGTCGCGCATCCTGCAGTAACCCCTGCGGTCAAGGCTTCTCTCCTGCTCAACCTGGCCGGCCCTGAAGCCCTGGAACGCTCGGAGTCCTTCGTCTACGGTGTCAACGAGAGTGCTCAGGACCCGGTAGGTCTACTTGCCAAGTTCACTGCGTTGTGCGATATCCCTACCAATCGCATATTGGAGCGGTTTAAACTGTTCGGGCGCCGCCAAAACCCGGGTGAGTCGGTCGACAATTTTGTCGCCTCGCTGCGGCACTTGGCTCGTCGCTGCAGCCTTAACGCACTGACACTCTGAAGTCCAGATTGGTCAGCACCCCGACGTTGAAGTATTTCGACCTCAAGCGCCCCATTGTTCCCCCTTGTGATGCCTCCAAGTTCGGCCTGGGGGCCGCTTGTCTACAGACTTGATTTTTTAAATCTCAAAATTTCGTAACATTGCTAATCTCTGGAGAAACAAGAGATTTTGGGATGGAACAGAAGAAGGGTTCTTACTGAAAATATCACCCATCCTTTTCCTCCAGAGATGGTGCCTGACCTGTTGAGTTTCTCCAGCACTCTTATGGTCTCCTCTATATCCCACAGCTCTGCTCTTACTCCCCACCCCCCTACTCGTAACAAGGACAGAGTCCCCCTTGTCCTCGCCTTCCACCTTGCCAGCCGTCACATACAACAGATAATCCTCTAACACTTTTGCCACCTCCAACGGGATCCCACCACTGGCCTCACCTTCCCATTCTCCAATATCAGTGGTTTCTCCCTCCTTCCCCTTCCCAGGTCTCCCACAGCCTACAGTCTCTGCCTCTTCCTTTCTTTTTCCCGCCCACCCCAACTTCAGTCTGAAGAAGGGTCTCGACCTGAAACATCGCCTATTCCTTCTCTCCATAGATGGCTGAGTTACTCCAGCATTTTTGTCTACCTTTGATTTTTCCAGCATCTGCAGTTCTTTCTTAAACCACACGGTGGGAGTGTTGACCACGAATTGGACGGGCCTGTAGTGCCGCGGATCACCACATGGTGGGAGTGTTGACCACGAATTGGACGGGCCTGTAGTGCGGCGGATCACCACATGGTGGGAGTGTTGACCATGAATTGGACGGGCCTGTAGTGCCGAGGATCACCACATGGTGGGAGTGTTGACCACAAATTGGACGGGCCTGTAGTGTGGCGGATCACCACATGGTGGGAGTGTTGACCACAAATTGGAGCGACCTGTTATGTGAATTCACTGCACATTGGGAGCACCGTCTACAAATTAGACATTGGTCTCTTTTCTGCAAAATGGTTCTTTATTACTCTGTGACCCTTTTCCTTTCCCCATAATGCACCCATTGCCCAGATGCCAAACTTAGTAAAAGCCCTGAAACCAGGGAAATTTGGGATGAAAATCAAGGAACTGCAGGTGCTGGTTTACAAAACAAGACACAAAGTGCTGGAGTAATGATAATAATAACTTTATTTTACTTGGGGTCCAGACAAGGGGCAACATTACATTAAAAATGCATTGCACATCAAATATCATAAATATATATAAAATCATCGTAAATCACATAAAAAACATCATAATTTATATATTTTAAAAAACCCCAATACTTAAGTTAAAAATCCATTGTAAAAGATGATCAATGTCGTACAATGAGACAACGATACCAGTGTCTCCACAGCTGGGATTTGTAGCGTGTAGTGCTAACCCTTATGTTTGTCAAGGCCACAATAAGCACATTTTTAGAGTCATTTATCCTGCAAATGAATTTATACATGTGGCGTCTTAGGATAGCTTCTAAAGTACTGACTCCTGCAGCCACAAACATATTACTGGCACTACACCTTCTTGGTTGCCTTAGCAGTGTTCTCATGGCATCGTTATATGCCACCTTTAGTCTCTGCATACTTGTCTTTAAATAGTTCGACCACAGGTGCGCTGTGTAGAGGGGTGTGCAGTATGCTCTAAATAGCGACATCTTCACCGCATCTGTACATGCACCAAATTTACGCAAGAGGATATTCGCCTGTATATACAGCATGCGTCGTTGCCTATAAATATCCTTATCATCTGTCATTCGTTCTGTAATAATATGCCCTAGATATTTTATCTTATTACAGACACTAAGATTGTTGTCAGACAATTTAAAATCAGGATATTTTAGGCTTTTATCCTCTTTGGTTCTCCAGACCATAACAGCACTCTTACTAGCATTATATTTAATGTCATGTTCCACACCATACACGGAACATGTAGTAAGGAGCTGCTGGAGACCAGCGCTAGATGGACTAAAGACCAAAAGATCATCTGCATACATAATATGGTTCACTAAAATATTACCAATCACGCACCCAGTGTTACAGGCTTTTAATTGTTTAGACAGATCATCAATATATAGATTAAAAAGGACTGGGGAAAACATTCCCCCTTGTCTAACACCATTGCTAACCCCAAATGGGGCTGAGACCCTATTGCCCCATTTTATTTGCATAGTCTGGTGGGCATACCAGTTGGCCAGAATTCTCACAATGTATTTAGGCACCCCTCTTTGACTCATTTTACTAAACAGCTTTCTGTGATTGACATGGTCAAAGGCTTTGGAAGCATCAATAAAGCACATGAGGATTGAAGAGGTTTTGCCTCTATATTTGTTTACAATCTCCTTTAGGGCATATATACATAAGTCAGTGCCATGTTTAGCTTTAAAGCCAAACTGGTTATCTGTGGAGTTAACAAACTCATTTATTCCTATCCAGCAGAACTATTTCTAAGACTTTTGACAATATGCTGGTTAAACCTATGGGCCTGTAATTATTTAGGCTGCCTACTTTACCAGCTTTGTCCTTAATAACCAGCACTAACAGGACAGACAACATTGAGTCTGGTAACAAGCCATGAATCATAAAGCCAGTAAAACAAATAGCAAGGAGAGGAGCTATCCTCATACTCGCATACTTAAGATGTTCAGCAGAGATATGATCCAAGCCACTTGCTTTGTTGTTGGACAGCTTGTTCATGGCATGATGCACCTCATGTGACATAATCACCATCGAGTCATTACTCTCAATATTGTCCACCCTATACAAGTCACCTTGGACACAGTTGAATAAAGTGCTATAATGTTGCCGCCATAACTCCACGATATTAGCTGTTACGGAGATTCCATCTACAGTACATGGTAGAGATGTTTTGCAACTGCTAAGAGCTCTCACTTCCTTCCAAAAAATCTGTAGCATTGTTACTTAGCATCTTCTTAGCCATAGAATCAGCCCTCATAGCTTGCTCATTTTTACAGATGAAGCCAACAGCATACTTATACCTTGCATTAGTGAGCTTCTTGTGCTCAAACACAGGCCCCTGTCTGGGTCTATCTGCCACAGCCCATGATTTAGTGGCTTCATGGGCTTCAGTCTGATACTCAGCTACATACTGATTCCAGCCAGATCTGATGTTATGTGTCTTATTTTTATGCTTGCAGTAGGGCTTACGGCCTACATATAAGGCGCTTACTATATCATTAAACATGGAGCAGGTATCTCTCCTATGCTTCATATCTTTACAATTAACATTACTACATGTTATTGCATCTTTAGGTAGATGAATAGTGCGGGTCAGGCAGCATCTGTGGAGAACATGGATAGGTGACGTTTCACAGAGTGCTGGAGTAACTCAGCGGGTCAGGCAGCATCTGTGGAGAACACGGATAGGTGACGTTTCACAGAGTGCTGGAGTAACTCAGCGGGTCAGGCAGCATCTGTGGAGAACACGGATAGGTGACGTTTCACAGAGTGCTGGAGTAACTCAGCGGGTCAGGCAGCATCTGTGGAGAACACGGATAGGTGACGTTTCACAGAGTGCTGGAGTAACTCAGCGGGTCAGGCAGCATCTGTGGAGAACATGGATAGGTGACGTTTCACAGAGTGCTGGAGTAACTCAGCGGGTCAGGCAGCATCTGTGGGGAACATGGATAGGTGACGTTTCACAGGGTGCTGGAGTAACTCAGCGGGTCAGGCAGCATCTGTGGAGAACATGGATAGGTGACGTTTCACAGAGTGCTGGAGTAACTCAGCGGGTCAGGCAGCATCTGTGGGGAACATGGATAGGTGACGTTTTGGGTTGGGAGCCTTCAGACTGATTTCTGGGTGTGGTTCTGTTTACTTCGTGAAGGCAGTGGCAAGAATGAATTTGTCTCGTGGATAGCTGTCTAATTGTGTTTTAATTGGGGCACTTTAGTCATCAACTGAAAACCAGTCTTCATAATTGTTATGATTAAGAAGACAGCAAGGAATTTATAGTGGATCTACATTATACTTGTTGAGGAAAGTTAATGTGAACTAGTTGTTAACCACTTGTGTGAAATAGTTAATGTTAACTACCCTAATCAAAGCTTGTCTATTATGAGTTCTTATCAAGGACTTTCAGGTGAAAGGAATCAGTGTGTGGAGTGAGCTTTGACTCATTGAGCTTTGGACTGGACAGATTGTTGTAAAGATCTTTTGAGCAGGAGCATCCAAATATAAAATGCTGGAGTAACTCAGCGGGTCAGGCAGCATCTGTGGAGAACATGGATAGGTGACGTTTCACAGAGTGCTGGAGTAACTCAGCGGGTCAGGCAGCATCTGTGGAGAACATGGATAGGTGACGTTTCTCAGAGTGCTGGAGTAACTCAGCGGGTCAGGCAGCATCTGTGGGGAACATGGATAGGTGACGTTTCACAGAGTGCTGGAGTAACTCAGCGGGTCACGTTTGATGCCCATAGTAAAGAGTACAGCATTGGGCAGTTCAGTCAGGGAGTTCACTGTTTGTGGGAAGCGTTGTCTGTGATATAGCTGGCATGTTGCTGTGCCAGTTTGATTATGAAAATAGTCAATGTATTCTTCTACCCTGTAGGATTCACCACTGCAGAGACATTTGAATTTCACTGTATCTTAATTGGTACATGTGACGATAAACTGACCTTGAAACATTGGGCCTAGACTTATTTTTCCAGGCCTTGTCCATCCAATGTTTGATATTTTGAGGTGAAGGTAGAATCTTCTCGCCTGCTGCAGTTTCTCACTGTACAGTTATTCTACTTGTTTCTGGTTGATGTGCCAAGGTCTTTGGAGATCTTCTAATGTCCCCAATTACCTATGGTTTGTGATAGATGGGCTTTGTCAACTTGCTGTTCCAAATACTGCCAAGTAGAGGGTGTGATCAAGGATGTCAGGAGATTTCAATCATTAAAGTGATCTGTTTTTTGTTATAACCAAGCCTATCTAATCTAGTCTTTGTGGAGATGGTATGAAGATAAGGCCCTTGTTTAGACCCTCTCGCGGTTTCAATGGGGATAAATCTTTGAGAAAGATTAACAATGTCTTTTCCTAATTGCTTTGTGGTCACGTTCCTTGTATTTTGGGTTGCTGGAATGTTGAGCAGAAGTGCTGGAGGAACTCTGAGGGCCAGGCAACATCTGTGGGGGAAATAGACAGATGGCATTTCGGGTTGGAAACCTTCAGACTGGAGTAGGGGGAGAAGGATGGAAAGTGCGGGTGGGGCAAAGCCTGGCAAGTGGGGGTGGGTGATTGGTAGATGGAATAAGTGACAAAGGCCAGAGGTGACGCCCTAGGGTGAACTAATGTAGTGGCGTTGGCCAATGCTGTCTTAGCCCCCTCGAACACTGTCTCAGCTTCCTTGGACCAGACCTGGTCCTTAGGCTTCCCGACCAGACATTGGAACAACGGCCGCATGATGGCGGCCGCTAACGCAACAAATCGTGGTTGAAATTGGCCATTCCGATAAATTCTAGCAGGCCCTTAATGGATAGAGGCATCGGGAAGTGACGGATAGCGTCGACCTTCTCGGGCAGCGGCTGTGCGCTGTGGGAGGTAATGCTGTGACCCAAAAAGGAAATGGAACGCAATCTGAAATGGCACTTCGCAGGGTTGATCACCAACCCGTGTTTGCACAGCTGTTCGAAAAGCAGGCGGAGGTGCCTAACATGTTCCGTCTGTGAGTTGACGTTACAGAGTTGACGTAGATAAGCTTTTCCCATTGAGGGTAGGGAAGATTCAACCAAGAGGGCATGACATGAGAATTAAGGGACAGAGGTTTAGGGGTGGAATCGCATGTAGATAGGGTGGTAAAGAAAGCTTTTGGTGTGCTGGCCTTTATAAATCAGAGCATTGAATATAGGAGTAGGGAAGTAATGTTAAAATTGTACAAGGCATTGGTGAGACCAATTCTGGAGTATGGTGTACAATTTTGGTCGCCTAATTATAGGAAGGATGTCAACAAAATAGAGAGAGTACAGAGGAGATTTACTAGAATGTTGCCTGGGTTCCAGCAACTAAGTTACAGAGAAAGGTTGAACAAGTTAGGTCTTTATTCTTTGGAGCGCAGAAGGTTAAGGGGGGACTTGATTGAGGTCTTTAAAATGATGAAAGGGTTAGACAGAGTTGATGTGGACAAGCTTTTCCCATTGAGGGTAGGAAAGATTCAAACAAGAGGGCATGGCATGAGAATTAAGGGACAGAAGTTTAGGGGTAACATGAGGGGGAACTTCTTTACTCAGAGAGTGGTGGCTGTGTGGAATCGGAAGAATCAGAATCAGAATGCCTTTTATTGTCACTATACACGTGTACAGTGAGATTAAAAACTGCTCCTACTCAGTGCAAAAACAAGACAAAAAGGGGGGGGGGATAAGGTGCACAGTTTCTGCAGCACCATATACATATGGAATGATCTTCCAGCAGAAGTGGTGGAGGCAGGATCGATTTTAACATTTAAAAGTAAAGTGGATAGGTATATGGACGGGAAGGGAATGGAGGGGAATGGTCTGAGTGCAGGTAGATGGGACTAGGGGAAAATAAATGGTCGGCACAGACTGGAAGGGCCGAGAAGGCCTGTTTCCGTGCTGTAATTGTTATATGGTTATATGTGAGCTGTTGGCCACCAGAATATCATCGAGGTAGATGAATGTGAATGGAAACCCCGCCCGACCTGATCCATTAGCCTTTGGAACGCCTGAGCGGCCATCTTCAGGCCAAAAGGCATTCCGAGCCATTGGAAAAGGCTGGATGGGGTGATGGCGGCCATTTTAGGGATGTCGTCAGGATGGACGGGAATTTGATTATACCCACAAATAAGGTTGACCTATGAGAAGAAGATTCAGATTCAGATTCAGATTCAGATTCAATTTTAATTGTCATTGTCAGTGTACAGTACAGAGACAACGAAATGCATTTAGCATCTCCCTGGAAGAGCGACACAGCGACACAGAAGGTTGCGCCTTCCCGATGAGCTGAGAAATCCTGGATGTTCGGGACTGGGTGCCCATTATCTCCCCATTTAGAAAATAGGCTACGCCTGTGCTACACTGTATTCCATCTGCCACTTCTCTGCCCACTCTCACAACCTGTCCAAGTCCTTCTGCAGAGTCCCTGCTTTCTCCACATTACCTGCCCCTCCACATATTTTCATTCCATCCGCGAACCTGGCCACAAAACCCTCATTCCCTTCTCTAAATCATTAATATACAACGTGAAGAGTAGCGGCCCCCAGCACCGGCCCCTGTGGAACTCCGCTACTTGCTGGCAACCGGCCAGATAAAGCCACATTTGCCTTCTCTCATACCGCAAACCTCCTACTACCAAGATGCACAACTCCACAAGTTGCTACACTCTATTCCATCTGCTACTTCACTGCCTACTCTCCTATCCTGTCCAAGTCCTTCCGCAGAGTCCCTGCTTTCTCCACACTGCCTGCCCCTCCATCTATTTCCGTATAATATCTAATCTTGGCCACAAAGCCTTCAATCCCCTCATTCAAATCATTAATATACAACGTGAAGAGTAGCGGCCCCCAGCACCGAGCCCTGCGGAGCTCCGCTGGTCACTGGCAACCGGCCAGAAAAAGCCCCTTAATTGTCACTCATTGTCTTCTGCCATCCCTCCAACCTCCTAGACATGCGAGTATCAGCCCTTTGATATCGTGGTCTCTCAGTAGCAGCCTCACGTGTGGCGCCTTATCAAAGGCGTTCTGAAAATCTAAGAATAATATCTATTGACTGTCTATCTTTGTCTGTCCTGCTAAATACTTCTTCAAAGACTTTCAGCAAATTTGACAAGCAAGATCTCCCCTTCACAACGCCATGCTGACCGGCCGATTTTGTCGTCAACTTCAAAGTACTCTGAACTCATTCTTTATAATGGATTCTAAAATCTGACCAAACACTGAAGTGAGACTAATCGGCCTATAGTTCCCACTATTCTGCTTTGCTTCCTTCATGTGCATCGGGGTAATATTGGCAATTTTACAATCATCTGGGACCTCTCCTGACTCTAGTGATTCCTGAAATATCACTATCAGCGCCTCCACAATCTCTAAAGCCAACACTTTGATAACACTTCGAGGATGCAGTCCGTCCGTTGCAGGTGACATCCACCTTCAGCCCTGTCAGCTTCCCAAGCACCTTCTCCATAGTACTCAGCATTGGCGCTCTTTGTATAAATTACTGGGGTCCTATATTTAGTAAACAGTGCAGGCTACGGACGCTGTACATTTGGCGTTATGTCTGATATTAACTTCATCAATTCATGTGAAGAGAGCAGAATTAGTCCATTCGGTACATCAAGTGTACTCCGCCAGTTAGTCATGGCTGATCTATCTCTATCTCCCAACCCCCCAATCGCCTGTCTTCTCCACATAACTCCTTACATCCGTACTAATGGAGAATCTATCAATCTCTTCCTAAATATATCCATTCACTTGGCCTCCACAGCCTTAAGTGGCAAGGCATTCCAGAGATGATCCACCCTGTAACTTATGAAAAAAAACACACACACACACACACACACACACACACACACACACACACACACACACACACACACACACACACACACACACACACACACACACACACACACACACACACACACACACACACACACACACACACACACCTACCTCCCTTCTAAACACCAACGAGTACAGGCTCAGTGCCATCAAACTATCATCATTTTTTTAACCCATTCATTCCCGGCATCATTCATGTAAACCTCCTCTGGACCTTCTCCATAGCCACCACGTCCTTCCTCCGATACGGGGCCCAGAATTCCTCTAAATGTGGCCTGACCAGCGCCTTATCGACCCTCAGCATTACATCACTGCTTTTATATTCTAGTCCTCTTGAAATAAATGTAGCAGAGTCCCTGTTTTCTCTACACTACCTGCCCCTCTAAATATTTCCGTATAATCTGCAAACGTGGCCACAAATCCTTCCATCCCCTCATCCAAATCATTGATATACAATGTGAAGAGTAGTGGCCCCAACACCGATCGCTGCGGAACTCCGCTAGTCACTGGCAGCCAACCAAAGAAAACTCTTTATTCCACTCATTGCCTTCTGCCATCCAGCCAAACTGCTCTCCATGCTACTATCTCCCCTTTGATACCACAAACACTCGTCAGCCTTCGCAGTCTCGCATGTGACACTTTATCAAAGTCCTTCTGAAAATCTAGGTAAACAACATTCACTGACTTTCCGTTTCAAAGAATTCCAGCAGATACGTCAGGCAAGATCTCCCCTTCACAAACCCATGCTGACTTTGGCCTATTTTGTCATGAACTCCGTAACCTCATCCTTTATAATGGACTCTTATAAAATCTTCTCATCCTCTACACAATCTTACCAAGCAGTGACTTCAGACTGACCAGCTTAATGCCACCATTCTGCTTTGCTCCCTTCTTGTACACCAGACTGATTCCTGGGATGTCAGGACTTCCATATGAGGAAAGACTGGATAGACTCGGATTGTACTCGCTGGAATTTAGAAGATTGAGGGGGGATCTTATAGAAACTTACAAAATTCTTAAGGGGTTGGACAAGCTAGATGCAGGAAGATTGTTCCAGATGTTGGGGGAGTCCAGAACAAGGGGTCACAGTCTAAGGATAAGGGGGAATTCCTTTAGGACCTCGATGAGGAAATTCTTTACACAGAGAGTGGTGAGTGGAATTCTCTGCCACAGAAGGTCGTTGAGGCCAGTTCATTGACTATATTTAAGATGGCGTTAGATGTGGCCCTTGTGGCTAAAGGGATCAGGGGGTATGGAGAGAAGGCAGGTACGGGATACTGAGTTGGATGATCAGCCATGATTACATTGAATGGCGGTGCAGGCTCGAAGGGCCGAATGGCCTACTCCTGCACCTATTTTTCTATGTTTCTACAGCAGAGTACTATTGGCAATTTACCAATCATCCGGAACCGCTCCTGACTCTAGTGACTCTTGAAATATCACTATTCATGCCCCCACAACCTTTAAAGCCACCTCTTTCAGAACCTTGGGTGCACTCCATCTGGCCCAGGTAACCTATTCACCTTC
Organism: Raja brachyura; assembly: GCA_963514005.1. The sequence continues at coordinate 35,533 of CAUPSL010000290.1, forward strand.
AGATCTTTCACTTTCCCAAGCATATTCTTACTAATAGCCACTTGACTAACTTCCACCTCCTGACTCTCTTGCATTTCCGGAATGTTCTGTGGTCTCCCAGTGTGAAGACTGATGCAAAAAAAGTTATTCATTCCTCTGCCATTTCTTTATTCCCCATTATCACATTCCTCCACTATTCCAGCGGTCCAAAGTCCACTCTTGATTCATTCTTACTCTTTATATATCTGAAGAAACTCTTGCCATCCTATTTTATATTATTGGCAATCTTACCTTCGTATTTCACCTTTTCTCCCCATCTTGCCTTTTAATTTATCTTCTGTTCTTTAAACGCTTCCCAATCCTCTGGCTTCCCACTAATCTTTGCAATGTTATCTACCTTCTATTTTGGTTTTATTCTGCCCTTGACTTCCCTTGTCAGCCACAGTCTAATATTTGCTTTATTAATTGTTGTGACAGTATTTGCTAGATTAGAGTATTTTTCTTTCAGGTATGCCAGACGTGTTCTATTTTTAATCGCAGCTCCCTTACCTCGTGTTGTATATCCCTTTCAACAACCATCTAATATGTGCCTGTCCGTTGATATGACTGAGAAAAAAATTCTTTACTCTGATCCCTGGAACTGGAGCCCATAATATCCTGCCGTTGAATGACTGACTGACGCCCTTCATTTCCATCCACCACTTGCTTGTCCGAGTAAGTACACTGATGATCCCCGGTAGTAATGAGGCAACTCTGTTATTGGACATCAGCCATTGCAACTCCAGAAACTGGCCCCAAACCTCATCCACGAGGGAATGGTCCCAATTCACGTTTTTGTCATTTTCCACCCATTGGTTCCGCGTTTGTAGTGAACACATGACACGGTGTGACATCCGTAGTTCAGAAGAGGATGCCTATGATATTACTGAAACAAATATTTTCATTGATACACGATCGGTTGTACAAGCCTCCTCTTTTCATTACTATGGCCCCTGACTTCACTCCGAATAGATCTGATTATGCTTCTGCCTTAATGGCAGTGGGGTTGGCCTCTCTTATTGGTTAGAAAATATCCTGCGAATCAGAAACCACTATTGCTCTGTTCGAAAGCTACTCCAGCCACTGCCCATGTGGGCATTCAATTGTCCAATTTTGCAGCAATGCATTTCCTTCAGTCCGATTGCCACTAAAAATTCTAATATTGGACAAAATACAGACTTTTTTACAAACATAAAATGACAATCGACAGGTCATGACCAGTTTTTTTGTTTGCATTGACATTAGGCCCTATCTAACATATGTGAGTATGTGTGTGTGTATATACACACACTGAACTCTCTCTCATTTATCATATCTATATAATTAAAAGTCTCATCTTGACCACTTCCGGATTGCACTGTGCTTTGATTTTAGAAAAAACGCTACCACATATGGCTGTGCTTTTTGGCCAACTTTCTCAGAGTCCTCCTCCGCTGCGCAAGCCTCGAGGATTTTTCCCATCGATGAAAAATAAAAGACTTATTAGTGTTTAAAAAAATCTTGAGATTCTCTCTCCTGTCAATCACTGCCATGAGGCCCCTTTTGGTGGGAGCGGTAGGGACTGTAAGACCCAGGAGAAAGGGCGTGGCTCAGTCTGTCTTCAAGATGGCGTGGGAGAGGTTACGACTCTCTGTCTGAGCTGGAAAACTACAGAACACTGTGAGAATGCAATGTACTTGAATAAATGATTTGTTAGCCCTTAATGAAAATGAAATTTGTTTGGCCTACCCTGTGCTTGAAACTGCAATAGCAATGGAAATTAAGTGAAATTGCAATCTATTTGGCTTGAGCCTGCCATATGCTTGAAACTGAAATTGCAATGGAAATGTAGTGAAAATGCAATGATCTGTTTGGCTTGAGCTTGCCTTGTATTTGAAAGTGCAATGGCAATGGAAATGTAGTGAAAATGCAATGAGCTGTTTTGCTTGAGCCTGCCCTGTGCTTGAAACTGCAGTGGCAATGGAAATTAAGTGAAAATGCAATCAGCTGTTTGGCATGGCCTGCCCTGTGTTTGAAACTGCAATGGCAATGGAAGTGAAATGAAAATGCAATGAGCTATTACCACATGGAAAACATAGAAAAATAGGTGCAGGAGTAGGCCATTCAGCCCTTCGAGCCTGCACCGCCATTCAGTATGATCATGGCTGATCATCCAACTCAATATCCCGAACCTGCCTTCTCTCCATACCCCCTGATCCCTTTAGCCACAGGAGCCACATCCAACTCCCTCTTGAATATAGCCAATGAACTGGCCTCAACGATCTTCTGTGGCAGAGAATTCCAGAGACTCACCACTCTCTGTGTAAAGAATGTTTTCCTCATCTCGGTCCTAAAGGAATTCCCCTTTATCCTTGGACTGTGACCCCTTGTTCTGGACTCCCCCAACATCGGGAACAATCTTCCTGTATCTAGCTTGTCCAACCCCTTTAGAATTTTGTAAGTTTCTATAAGATCCCCCCTCAATCTTCTAAATTCCAGTGAGTACAAGCTGAGTCTATCCAGTCTTCTCATGGAGAGGATGCTCCATGGTAACGTGCTCAGTGAAGATTAGCCTTATATCCTTGGGACTCCTCTCAAGCCCATGGCAGCAGTCCCGGTAGAAGGGTTGCTTAATGCACCCCTCATGGAGGAGGAGTGGGCCCGGAGTCAGTTTTGTTCTGACTCCGAGGTCGGGGGTGAAATTAGTGAGCATACTCCCAGACTAGGAGACCAGGAATCTGGGGTGCCAAGCCTGGCATCCAGATTTGCCATTCCAGGTGGAACAGGCGGTTGGCTGAATGAAGATTTGGCCAGGACCTTTACCGTTGTGGTCTCCCACCAGTTGCAGGAACTCACCATGGAGGACACCTCAAAGAAGTATTTAACTCCTACCAACTGTGCTTCGCTGCAAGTTCCGATAGTGGACCACCCAATTTGGGGTCACATGGGTGCGGGGGTCAGAGCCCAAGAGCTGAGGCTCCAAAATGTCCTGAAGCTGCTGGCCTCAGGAATCACGGCATTCGCCAGGTCCATGGATGATGGGGCTCTCTCTGAGGGACAACAGGATGCACTGGCTCTCATGTGTAACGCACACTTTGAGATCGACTGTTAAAGAAAAAGTGCTATCCGCCCCATGTTAAACCCCAAATTCGCTGCACTTTGCAGAACAAGCAATGTGCAGCCGCCGAATTCGCTTTTCGGGGAGCACCTGTCTAAACGGGTACGTGAATTGGATGATCAGGCAAAGACGGTGGGCCTCATAAAAGCTCAACCGGCCAACAAGAATCCTGACTGGCACCAGCATCCCATACCAACGGTTTGCTGCAGGTCAAGGTCCAAGCCGGACCCGGCCAACTTTATGCAACTGGCGTATGCCAAATTTCCCCTCGAAAATCCGGGGGCAGAAGTATACACCAACTTTGGAGGTAGGTGCATCTGGTTCTTTTCAGAAAGGTATGGGCCAGGCACAAGTTGGTGGGAGGTTACATTTGTTTTTCAATGAGTGGAGGGTGTAACTTCAGACTTGTTTGTACTGCACAGTATACTTGGTTTCTGAAATGAGTTTATTTTCAAATTATGTCCACCAACACAGCATACACCTAAACAGATGTACTGTTTTTCACAACAACAGTCTTTAGATGTTCAAGCTGAAATTGAAACACTAGCTAAAAAGGGGGTAATTGAGAAATCTGTCCATCCATCTCTCCAATTTGTGTCTAATATATTCCCTACACAAAAGAAAGATGGTGGGTGTCGTATCATTCTGGATCTGAATCGGCTTAACTCCTGTGTGCAGTATAAACATTTCAAAATGGAAACTTTTGTTACTGCTAAGCAACTAGTCTCCAAAGGATGCTGTATGGCATGCATAGATCTCAAAGATGCATACTATTCAGTACCATTCATCATAATCACTGGAGATATTTGAAATGTAACTGGATGACGCAATTATGGCAGTTTAAGGCATTGCCTAATGGATTAAGTTTGGCTCCCAGGCTCTTTAAAAAGTTTTAAAAACCAGTATTGGGTCTACTCCTGGCTCAGAATCATATTATCATGGCCTATTTGGATGATATTCTAATCATAGGTACAACTAAACAGTCAGCTGAATTATCTGTTTCAGCTACCAAACTCATGTTTGAAAGATTGGGATTTCTTATCCATCCAGTTAAGTCCAAATTGATACCATCTAGAGTCATTGAGTATTTGGGTTTCACCATTAACTCAATTCACCTGTCTGTGACTCTGCCTCGAGGCAAGAGGTCAGAATGAATAAAAGCTTGTAACAACCTTGTTGATGTAGGTATGTTACAAAACTTACCTTGAGCAGTGCTGCAGTTCTGCCGCTCCCCGTGTGCGTCACTTTGGCGCCTTTCAGAGGGGGGCGGGCTTAAAGTGCCGTTTTTCTGCAGACTGGAAAAATCGATCCATGTCGGGCGATTTCGTTGCGGAAGAAAAATCGCTCCGACATTTCATTCATGAAGGTATTTTTAAATTATGCTAGATTATTTATTAACTAGAGTAATTTAAAACTCATCTTCAAAAGCCGTGAGCGCCGACAACGGGAAGGATTTTGCGTAGGGGAGTAAAAAGGTAAATAGTGTATTTTTATATTAAAAGTTGGTTTTTATGGAGGCTTTAATCATATTTTCATGTTGCGAAATGGGGTCCAAAAAAATGTATGAACCAACAGTATTTTTCATACCGACTTCACCGCAAACCACAACGTTCTAATCCACCGCATTCCACTAAAACCCACTCGCTAGTTGATTTAAATGGCCATTAATTTACAGGCATTAAACACTAAATTCCTTCCATTTGGCCCAGAAATTCATGAAAATGAGATTTAAAAGTTATGTTATATTGTGGATTATTGTGCGAATGTTATTCGGACACTTAGACAATTAAAAAAAAGTTTATCTTTTCTTAAGAAATGGATAGATGTTTAGATCTACTCATTGAATTTTGTAATTAGCTACAATTAGATAACTAACTAATTATATGCTTTAATTTCAGGTCATCCAAGTAAGATTGTTTCATATTTGTTTCAGAATGCTTCAATCTATAATAACTGAAAATTTCATTGAGTTCTCTTAATTTTTAAGAAAGTTATGGGCTTTTAACTGTTCTAGATCACAGCTTTTGAGTTAAGTCAATTGAAAGGCAATGGGGAACAAGATGCTAATTTCCGAGTGTGCAAATGGTCATAACTTTCTTAATACTGAAGATATGAAAGTGAATTACGGAATCACTCACGTAGCTCCGAAGTAAAATAGTAAGATTAAACGAGAACTTACTAGTTTGAAGTTTGATCTTTATTTTATGAGGAGTTACGATGAGCGATTATGTGCCCACCGCTCCCAACCCTCATATCACAAAGGTCATCTGGTGGTTTCTAATCTTACTATATTACGTCAATTACCGTCATCTGTGATTTCACGCTGTTGCTTTGAAGATTAACGCGCATGCGCTCTGGCGGGACTTCTTCACGTAATCGCTCATCGTAACTTATAAAATAAAGATCAAACTTCAAACTGATAAGTTCTCATTTTATCTTACTATTTTACCAAGATGTCTTGTTCCAGCAATCCACAAATTAATTTGTCTCTGCTGTTAATGGCCTGATGTTTCAATGGATACTGCTGTATCAAAGGCAGTGCTACCCCCTTCTGGAGAGCTAGTTGGATGGGATCAATGCGAACACATCCTACCTGAGCTGTGGGTCCACATCCTGACATACCTCACTCCCCAGATGCTGCTGTAGCTGGGTAACAACTGTCCTTGGGGCCTGATAGAATTTAACAACATACTGGTTAGACAAATGCTGCTCTTCGTACTTATTCGGGTCTGCCAGAGTAATTGACCTTTTCACCATTGCTCCGAGATCTTTTGCACTTGCTGGATAGTTCACTTTTCTGGCAATATGTGGAGCAACCTCTGCAGTTTCTTTCCATAACTTCACAGGTACTTCAGCGTATTCCACAGTGCCCTCCCTTCCTTCAACTAGAGCCAACATTCCTATTTCCACTTTGTTCCCTCACATCAATAACAGTTACTTTCTTTCCCTTCTTAGTTTCTCCGTAGCATCCTCTTGGCTCTTGCTCCATTCTCTCCTTCTCGGTCTTTGTGAAGAGCATTCCCTGCTCCAATGACCTAGCTGGTTACAATTGAAGCAAGCCCCTGATGCTACTATTTTCTTCACTTTAAAATATATCTTCGGGTAAATATGGGACTGTCTATCATCCTTCCATGATTCTGAATTATCTTTCCTTAACGTCTTCCTCACACAATTGTAGTGCTTATTGTAATGGTATACCTGATTTCTTTATCCTGATACATTATTTTGATGGGTCCAGGGGTCCAGGGGTCAGGTTATCTTGTCCATTACCTCTGGACCAGCTGGCTAATCAGGACTGCGAAAATGATTTGGTCTGTGAAAAAGGTGTCTGTCTTCTTGGTCCCTGATCTCCTGGTTACTCTCTGTTCTCTCGGATCCCTCTGATCTCTGAATCTCTAGTATTTAGAGCATTCCTGTAATCTCAAGTCAAAGTCAAACAAACTTTATTGTCATTTAGAAATACATTGATATATGCAGTTCCAAACGAAATTCCGTTGCATTTGGCTCCCTGTGCAACACGATCATTAACAGAAGGATAAACATGGATAAAATGGATAAAAAGGATAAAAGGATAAATAGACAACGGTGGCAGCCCATTACATGGCATTCAGGAGTCTGATGGCTCGTGGGAAGAAGCTGTTGCAGAACCTTGATGTTCTGCTCCTTATGCTACGATATCTTCTGCCCGAGGGCAGCAGAGTGAACAGTCCGTGATGGAGATGTGTGGGGTCTTTTATAATACTGCTGGCCTTAGACACGCAACGTTTGGTCGCAATATCCCCGATTGAGGGGAGAGATGTCCCGATAATTTTTTCCGCTGTCCTCACCACTCTCTGCACGGACTTCCAGTCGGAGGCTTTACAGTCCCCAAACCAGACAGAGATACAGCTGGTCAAAATACTCTCTATGGTGCCCCTGTAGAAAGTGGTGAGGATGGGATGGGGGAGGTGAGCTCTTCTCATCCGGCGCAGAAAGTGCAACTGCTGCTGCGCTCTCTTAACTGTTGATGAGACGTTATTCAACCAGGTCAGACTGTTAGTGATCTGCACCCCCAGGAACTTAGTGCTACTGACCACCTCCACATCGCTGTCGTTGATGTGAAGTGGTGTGGGACTGTGCCGGGTTTTCCTGAAGTCGACGATGACCTCCTTTGTTTTTTCGACATTCAGGATCAGGTTGTTCGTATTGCACCAGTCCACCAGTTGTTTCACCTCCTCCCTGTAAGCCAGCTCATTGTCGTCCCGGATGAGGCCCACCACTGTTGTGTCATCTGCGTACTTCATGATGTGGTTTGTACTAAACCTGGCACAGCAGTCTCTAGGATCTAATCTCTAGGATGTCGGGAGTTCCTGTAATCTCTAGGATGTCGGGAGTCCCTTTGATCCTGAGAATCTCTTCTCTGACCCCTTCCTTCACTTCATCCCCGAGTTGGACATGCTCTACTCCAGTGCCCTGCCCCACCACAAGTACAGCACTGATCTGGTCCCAGTATTCTCTTATTTCTGCTCCAATTTGGTCTCGGGGAAATTGGCTCTAAGGCAGGCATACAGTATCACCATCAAAGTGATCTGGATATTCTGGGACCCTAATTTCTTTCATTCCATATTTTGCTAATGCTTTAGGACTCCACAGTCCTTTGTCAGATTTTAATTACATATTCTGTTTTCGGTTTTACTGCAGGCTGACTTTCCTGATTTTTGATATCCTTCCAGCGATACCTCACTGCCCAAGCCATCTGACTGGAACTGTTTCCCGGCCAGTCCATATTATTTGTTTTAATTGATTCGGCCACATTAGTTGGAAGGCAGTTCAATAATATTGTGCAGTGCTGAGGAGAATTTGCCCCATTCTGAAAATTCACACCGCCTGACTGCTCCATGTATAACTCCGAGAATCTGTCTAAAAATTCATCTGCTCCCTCTCCTTTCTTTGGTCTCCCATCCAGAATCCTAGCGATATCTATCGGCTTCTGAAGAGTATTTGCAAGGGCAGTTAAAACTGCATCTCCTCTTGCACTATTGTCAGCGATCACATTAGCCAGTGCTTCATGAGTTGGGTGTCCGAATGTTGCTAAGTATCTGGTATGCTGTGTTGGAGTAATTATCTGCTGTATCACAGCCCATAAATCTCGGGAGGCTGCGTGATACACACGCATTGTGGTTCTAAGGTAATGCACAAAGGAAGAAGGTGATTTCTTTCTGTCAGGTTTCTTACGCAGTAGATAGGTATGTTACAAAACTTACCTTGAGCAGCGCTACAGTTCTGCCGCTCCCAGTGTGCGTGACTTTGGCGTCTTTCAGAGGGGGGCGGGCTTTAAGTACCGTTTTTCCACAGACTGGGCAAATCGATCCATGTCGGGCGATTTCGTTGCGGAAGAAAAATCGCTCCGACATTTCATCAATGAAGGTATTTTTAAATTACGCTAAATTATTTGTTAACTAGAGTAATTTAAAAATCACCTTCAAAAACCATGAGCGCCGACAATGGGAAGGAATTTGCGTAGGGGAGAAAAAAAGGTACACAGTTTATTTTTATATTAAAAGTTGGTTTTTATGGAGGCTTTAATAATATTTTCATGTTGCGAAATGGGGTCCAAAAAAATGTATGAACCAACTGTATTTCTCCTCCCGACTTCACCGCAAACCGCAACGTTCCAATCCACCGCATTCCACTAAAACCCACTCGCTAGTTGATTTAAATGGCCATTAATTTACAGGCATAAAACACTAAATTCCTTCCATTTGGCCCAGAAATTCATGAAAATGAGATTTAAAAATTATGTTATATTGTGGATTATTGTGTGAATGTTATTTGGACACTTAGGCAATTTAAAAAAAGTTTATCTTTTATTAAGAAATGGATAGATGTTTAGATCTACTCATTGAATTTTGTAATTAGCTACAATTAGATAACTAACTAATTATATGCTTTAATTTCAGATCATCCAAGTAAGATTGTTTCATATTTGTTTCAGAATGCTTCAATCTACAATAACTGAAAATTTCATTGAGTTCTCTTAATTTTGAAGAAAGTTATGGGCTTTTAACGGTTCTAGATCACAGCTTTTGAGTTAAGTCAATTGAAAGGCAATGGGGAACAAGATGCTAATTAGGTGTCAAATTAAACTTCTTTTTATGCTTTATCTGATGGGATAAATTGCAGACTTGATTTTTAAAATCTCAAAATTTTGTAACATTGCTACAGTAGAGCCATCATCTCATTAGGTGTCCATGGGGTATACACATCAATAGTTCGGGGATTGTTTGCACCCACTGCACTAGCCAGATCAAACGCTGGATAAGGCATTACCCTGACTAATACTTGCTCTGCTCTCATGATATTGGCCAGATCGGGATCTCCCTCAGTGTTTCCCCCTGTTGTCTCACCCTCCGATATGTCTTCCTCCTCACTAGGGGGATTACGGTACTTCTTAAAAGAAGCTCTCTGATCTCTCGCTGCTCGTCTAATCCGTCTAGGCTTAGACTCACAAAATATTCTGGGGGTGTACTATGCCTCTAATAACCTCGTTCCCCTTCAATACAGGAGCTATCTTCTTCGTTTTACTCCTGACACCGTGAGATACTGGACTAGCTGCCAATAGTGAAGCGGTCGGAGTCAAGGAATCCTGTACTGGTGTTGCTGCTGTGTGTAAAGCAGGTTTATTGTGGAATCTGCAGGTGGTGTTAAAGGTGCTGCAGGCTCCAAGTGTCTGTTGTGTGCGCAAGCTATACAATGTGTGGATGGAGTACGGGGGAACGCAAGAGGAATAAGGTGGAGGCTGCAAACTTCTCCTAATCCTAACACTTTCCCAATCTTCCAAATAGTCGTCTTCACCCCCTTCAATGCCAATGCCAACCACCGAATCCTTAAAATCTAGATCTACTGGTGCTGGTTTCCCTTCAGGAGATTTCTTTCTCTCGCGTTCCTGAAGTTCTCTAATACATCCACACCCCTTCCTCAAGCTATCTGGAGGTCGGGTCACTTTATCATCTCTTGGTTCTATTCCAAGTTTTGAAGCTGCCCTCTGCCAATTCACCATTCTCACAACCTCTCTACTCACGTCCTGCTCTTCACAGTATTTTCTCCATAATCCCATCAACTCCTTTGTTGCATCGCTATTATTAAATTGCCAAATAATGTTTTCGATGTACTTCACCCCCTTCAATGTTCGTACCCCTACTTCGGGCCACAACTCGGCTCCTAATTCCTTATTCGGCGCTCCTGAAAAGTTCATTATCCTCTCAGCCTACTGTGGGAACTCGCAACACACTAACTGTAACGGGCTCTCGGGGTCCTGATTTCCCATTGTTGCCAACAATGGGGACACAAACTCTCAACCGATTCACACAATATTCAACAATTCACACTCCACTCACAGTCTTCTACTATTTTAACTCCTTTCCCACTAATTCGAGTAATTATAATCGACACGTCTTTTAATTTCAATCCATCCTCAGTGTTGTTCCCTAGTATTTTCTTCAGCCAATTAAACTCCAGCATTGGATTCCCAGTACCGTCACGGAGTCCTCAACTTATCCAAAGTTCTAGTACTGCTCACATAGCCGGGGCCTTCAACCCACTAGGCTGCTTCTTGCCAACCTGCTGGGTACTGGGCTTCAGCGTGTGTCCGCTTCGCGCTGGCGTTCGATGCCGATTTTTAAATCGCACCCTCAGCAACGATACAGTACTTATCCTCTTTGTACTGTTCTCTACTCACCCCTGTCTTTGAAAAATACTCCAGCCAATTCAGATATCCCAGTCTGGGCGAGGCCTCCAACCTCTGCAATCTCTCTTTGGTCTCAGGCCAACTCAATGGTACTTGACCGCAGTCGTGTGCAGACGCGGCGCCGACAGACGAGAGGCCGAACCGAAGAACCGAATAGAAACGAGGCCGAAACGTGGATGAACCGAATGAGTCCGAAGACGAAACGCCTACGAACCGAAAGGCTGCGTCGCCTAAAAGCAAAATTACCGAATGGCCGCTCATTTGATACGCCACCTACCCACAAGGCGCCATCGCCTACACGCCAACGGACTGAATGCCGCTCAACAGAAAATTCCAATAACGGACTTGGCGTTGCCGGGGGCTGGACGTCAGCGATTGGCCCAGACCCCCGCGTCCATCACATCACCGTGAAGGCATGAACATTGTCCCAAACCTCCGACCCACAGCCCGCGGAGGGTGGCTGAGGGAGAGTGGGGCTGTCCCGAGGGATGCGCACCTTCGGCCGCTTACAACTTGGTGCTTGGGTTCAGATTGTCCGGTCACCTATGGCTTGTGTGGGAAAATGACCCCAAGCTCCCATCTTCCCCTTCTCTCTCCCCTCCCTCTCTCTCTCCCTTCTCTCTCCTCCTCTCTCTAGCCTCTTCTCTCTCTCCTCTCCTCTCTCTCCCCTCTTCTCTCTCTCCTCTCCTCTCTCTCCTCTCCTCTCCCCCCACCCCCCACTCTCTCTCCCTTCTCTCCCCCTTCTCTCTCTCTCCTCCGTCTCCACCTGCGGGAGCATCCCACAGTCACTGACCGCGATGCACCGCTATCGGACCCCAACCTCCACACCAAGGTGACCCCCCCCCCCCCCCGACCCCCGGACTTTGACACCCACACCAGAGTGATTCACCCCGGCCGCGGGGACAGACGGTTTATATATTACCGTCTCGGTGTTTGCGGAACGCACCCAAGCTCCCACGCACAAAACAGGCAGCATCTCTGGAGAGAAGGAATGGGTGATGTTTCGTGCCGAGACCATTCTCCAGAGTGCGTCTGAAGGGTCTCGACCCGAAACGTCACCCATTCCTTCTCTCCAGAGATGCTGCCTGTTCAGCTGAGTTACTCCAGCATTTTGTGTCTATCTTTGGTGTGACAGTTGTGTCATTTCATCGGCTTCGTGTATTGCGCGCCCAGGAGAGAAGCTGAACATGTCGCTTGCATCTATCTGTGAAACGTCACCTATCCATGTTCTCCACAGATGCTGCCTGACCCGCTGAGTTACTCCAGCACTCTGTGAAACGTCACCTATCCATGTTCTCCACAGATGCTGCCTGACCCGCTGAGTTACTCCAGCACTCTGTGAAACGTCACCTATCCATGTTCTCCACAGATGCTGCCTGACCCGCTGAGTTACTCCAGCACTCTGTGAAACGTCACCTATCTGTGTTACTCCAGCACTTTGTGGGTTTTTTTTGTAAACCAGCACCTGCAGTTACTTGATTTTCATCCCAAATCTTCCCTGGTTTCAGGCTTTTACAAACGTTGGTATCTAGGCAATGGGTGCATTATAGAGGGAGGAAACTCGTCACACAGCAATAAAGAACCATTTTTCAGTAAAGAGAACAATTATATCTAATTTGTAGACAGTGATCCCAATGTGCAGTGAATTCACATAACAGGTCGCTCCAATTTGTGGTCAACACTCCCACCATGTGGTGATCCACTGCACTGCAGGCCTGTCCAGTTTATGATCAACACTCCCATGGTGTGGTTTAAGAAAGAACTACAGATGCTGGAAAAATCGAAGGTAGACAAAAATGCTCGAGTAACTCAGCAGGTGAGGCAGCATCTATGGACAGAAGGAATAGACAATGTTTCGGCTCAAGACCCTTCTTCAGACTGATGTGGGGGTGGGAAGAAAAAAGGAAGAGGCGGAGACAGTGGGCTGTGGGAGTGCTGGGGAGCGGAGGGGAAGGAGGGAGAAAGCAGGAACTACCTGAAATTGGGGAAGTCAATGTTCATACCGCTGGGGTGTAAACTACCCAAGCAGAATATAAGGTGCTGTTCCTCCAATTTTCGATGGGACTCACTCTGACAATGGGGGAGGCCCAGGACAGAAAGGTTGGATGTGAAAAATGGTATTTAGGCCCTGATGTGAATCTGCCATGTCTCGCCTGCCACATTCCAATCAATCACAATCCAGAAACATCCACTCTCAAGATCTCAAATTCATTATTTTTATGCACAATCATGTCATAAGAACATCTAAATCATCTATAGTTTGTGTTATTGTCTATCCATGATCAATATTTTTACACTAAATATCCATAGTACAGTTATAGTTGGGTGTATTGTGCAAAACATAATGATTTTGATTATCTTGAGAGTGGATGTTTCTGGATTAATTTATGGGAATTAACATTATATTCCTTCCATTTGACATTTAAATTCTTGACAAAGTGAGATTTAAAAATCATGTTTTATTGTGTGAATGGGATCAGTTTGTTATTTGTTATGTACTCGGCATGTACTTGCTAGAATTTAGAAGATTGAGGGGGGATCTTATAGAAACTTACAAAATTCTTAAGGGGTTGGACAGGCTAGATGCAGGAAGATTGTTCCCGATGTTGGGGAAGTCCAGAACAAGGGGTCACAGTTTAAGGATAAGGGGGAAGTCTTGTAGGATCGAGATGAGGAAAACATTTTTCACACAGAGAGTGGTGAATCTCTGGAATTCTCTGCCACAGAAGGTAGTTGAGGCCAGTTCATTGGCTATATTTAAGAGGGAGTTAGATGTGGCCATTGTGGGAATCAGGGGGTATGGAGAGAAGGCAGGTACGGGATACTGAGTTGGATGATCAGCCATGATCATATTGAATGGCGATGCAGGCTCGAAGGGCCGAATGGCCTACCCCTCCATCTATTTTCTATGTTTCTATGTTATTTGGATACTTTGGCTATTTAAAAATGTTAATCTTTTCTTAAGAAATGAATGGATGTTTAGATCTAGTAATTGAATTTAGATGAATTGATTTGATGAATTGAAGTGATTTGATGAAACTGATGAATATGATTTTTTTTGTTGGCTGTTTACTATTTGTTTTAACATTTAAAAAGCATATTTGTTTTGTAAACGTTTTTTGGAAGCAGATTTGATTCAGATTGGATTCAGATATTGCAATATAATTGTCAATAAGGAACAATTCTTTAAGAAAAATGTCCCAACTATTATACAGAATTTTTTTTTCTTCACTCAATTGGACCGCATTTTGTGAGAACGCTCCTTCATAGCTCCTTTTTAATAGCTGTTGAAGATTAATTTTACTTTTTATTTCTCTGATTCTAATCTGAGCATGAGCAAAAGATTTGATAGTGGTGCTAGCAAGCGCAAGAGAAAGAGACTTAAATGATACGGTAAAGAAGTTAAGACCAATCACTGCTTTCTTGGATCAGCCACTGACAGAGGCAACAAGCGCCAGCGGTGAAGCAGATACATTGGAAACACAAGATGACACAAGGAAATCAGTGTGGTGATGCTATCCAGCCAAGTACTGGCATTCAACCAGAAGAAAACCTCCCTGAAACAGAAACAGTGAAGCAGGACGTGGAACAGCAAGCTGAATATGAAGAAGCAGCCATGATACCGGCTCAAAATGAAAATATAGAACTAATTCAGGAGTCACTTAATGGACAGGGAGAGGCTAAAGAGCGACAGGAAAATGGTGTGGACTAGACTAAGTGGGATCCATTGGGTCCCATGTTCACACCGGAGGGCTGATCCACCTCTCCACCAATTCCAACATTGCTGGCCAGTGGGCGGGGGCTTTCTGGAGAGCTAGTATGGGTGTTATTGGCCAAAGGGACTGATTTCCAGAGGGATAGTATGGACATTGTGGGCCGAATGCATTCTTGGGCTGGCAGCTCAGTCACTCAGGCCTGGTGGGCTGGCAGCTCAGTCACTCAGGCCTGGTGGGCTGGCAGCTCAGTCACTCAGGCCTGGTGGGCTGGCAGCTCAGAAACTGCCCGAAATTCTGCCCAAAACAAGTGAGAGACTCTGTGAGAGAGAAGGGGGAGAGGGTGGTGAATCAATTTTGGACATTTTTCATCTTTTTCTCAAGATCACAGGAATGAAGGAGGAAAGTCTATCCTGGCCTGGATCTCACAGGGAGCAAATGCAGGGAGGGAGAAAAATACTGGGGAGAGGTTTAATACTTGCAAGGGGAATACTTAATGACGGGCCAAAGGGACTCCTGGGATAGTACAGGCCTGATGGTCCGAAGGGGCTCTTAAAAATCTGATTGAAATCTCAGTGAAAGGCACTTTTTCTGTACTTTTCCTGGCCTGGCACAGTCCTTTTGGGCCAAAATGCTCCTCCTGGGCTAATACGGGCATTTTGGGCAAAAGGGACCGGTTTCTTGGCTAATAGGGGCCGTGTGGGCCAAAATTAGTTGTTTCAGGCAGGCCAAACAACTAATTTCATTTCATTTCCAATTGCATTGCACTTTCAAGCACTGGGCAGGCTCAAGCCAAACAGCTGATTGCAATTTCACTTCATTTCCACTGCCATTGCAGTTTCAAGCACAGGGCAGGCCAAACAACTCATTTCATTTTCATTAAGGGCTAACAAATCATTTATTCGAGTACATTGCATACCCACAGTGTTCTGTAGTTTCCCAGCTCAGACAGAGAGTTGTGACCTCTCCCTGGCCATCTTGCAGACTGAGCCATGCCCACACTTCCGGGTTTTATAATCCCTCCCACTCCCACCAGAAGGGGCGTGGCCTTCATGGTGGTGATTGACAGGCGAGAGAATCTCAAGATATTTTAAACACTAATAAGTCTTTTATTTTTCATCGATGGGAAAAATCCTCGGGGGCCTGCGCAGTAGAGGAGGATTCTGAGTAAGATGGCCAAAAAATCACAGCCATAGAAACATAGAAAATAGGTGCAGGAGGAGCCATTCGGCCCTTTGAGCCAGCACCGCCATTCATTGTGATCATGGCTGATCGTCCCCAATCAATAACACATGCCTGTCTCCCCATATCCCTTGATTCCTCTAGCCCCCAGAGCTCTCTCTAACTCTCTCTTAAATCTATCCAGTGATTTGGCCTCCACTGCCCTCTGTGGCAGGGAATTCCACAAATTCACAACTTGCCTCAGTCTTAAATTGCCTCCCCTTTATTCTAAGACTATGGTCCCTGGTTCTGGACTCACCCAACATTGGGAACATTTTCCCTGCATCTAGCTTGTCCAGTCCTTTTATAATTTAGCTTATAAAAGTACCCCCCTCATCCTTCTAAACTCCAGTGAATACAAGCCTAGTCTTTTCAATCTTTCCTCATATGACAGTCCCGCCATCCCAGGGATCAATCTGGTGAACCTACGCAGCACTGACTCAATAACGAGGATGCCCTTCCTCAAATTAGGAGACCAAAACTGTACCCAATACTCCCGATGTGGTCTTACCAGAGCCCTATACAACTGAAGAAGAACCTTTCTACTCCTATACTGAAATCCTCTTGTTATGAAGGCCAACTTTCTTCACTGCCTGCTGCACCTGCACGCCAACTTTCAGTGACCGGTGTACAAGGACACCCAGGTCTCGCTGTACTTCCCCCTTACCTAACCTAACTCTATTGAGATAATAATCTGCCCCCTTGTTTTTGCCACCAAAGTGGATAACCTCACATTTATCTATATTATACTGCATCTGCCACGCATCTGCCCATTCACTCAACCTGTCTAGGTCACCCTGCAACCTCCTAACATCCTCTTCACAGTTCACACTGCCACCCAGCTTTGTGTCATCCTCAAACTTGCTAGAGTTGCTCCTAATTCCCTCTTAAAAATCATTAATATATATGATAAACAGTTGCGGCCCCAACACCGAGCCTTGCGGCAGTCCACTCGCCACTGCCTGCCATTCTGAAAAGGACCCGTTCACTCTTACTCTTTGCTTCCGATCTGTCAACCAATTTTCTATCCACGTCAACACCCGACCGCCATTACCATGTGCTCTAATTTTAGTCACCAGTCTCCCGTGCGGGACCTTATCAAAGGCTTTCTGAAAGTCTAGATACACTACATCCACTGGCTCCCCTTCATCCATTTTACTTGTCACATCCTCAAAAAATTCCAGAAGATTAGTCAAGCATGATTTTCCTTTCTATGTTTCTATGTAAGTGATAGGAGCAGAGACGGACTTCTGATGGAGCTATGGAGGGTTAGGACACGCGTGTAACACCTCCGCACCGTTTCGATTAAAACTACTGGCAAAAAGGAACAAAACGGATCGTTAAACATACTCCCCGGCAGAGGCTCAGCAGACCGGTAACCATATGTGATAGTGTTGTTTTAAAAATCAAAGCACAGTGCAAACTGGATGAGACTTTTAATTATATAGATAGTCAGAATTTTCAGCTCACACCTGGTAAGGTAGACCAAGCCCAAGGTACTCCAGACTCAGAAAAAGATGATGCCAAAACATAGATCTCCTGTAACAGACATTGGTTTGTGGACAGAATTATCACAAGAGCTTGTATCCTATTGGGTACAAAGGGGCCCCTCTAAAGTTCAGCATCGCGAGAGAGAGGGGAGGGAGACAGGGAGACAGTGGGGAGAGAGACGGGAGGGGGAGAGACAGAGGGGAGGTAGGGGAGAGGGAGAGGGAGAGCGAAGGAGAGAGGGGTGGTAAAAGAGAGAGGCGGAAGAGGGAGAGAGGGGGAAGAGGGAGAGAAGGAAAAGAGAGAAACGGGGGGGAAAAGAGAGAGAGAGAGAGAGAGTGAGAGAGAGGGGGGCAAAGAGAAAGAGAGAGCGTAGAGAGTGCCCCTAGGGGGAGAGTGAGGTGGGGGGGGGAGAGATGGGGGGGAGAGGGAGGGAGAAAGGGAGAAAGGGAGAGAGAGGGGGAGAGAGAGGGGGAAGAGGGGGGAGAGAGAAGAAAGTGACAGAGGGAGGGAGAGACTTTGGGGAAAGAGGGGAAAGAAAGTTAGGGGAAAGAGAGGGAGAGGTAGAGAGGTGGAGAGGGATGGGGAGAGGGGGAGAGTGAGGTGGGAAGGAGAGGGAGAGAGAGGGAAGGGGAGAGAGAGGGAAGGGGAGAGAGAGAGAGGGGGGAGAGTGAGGGGGATAGAGAGGCAGGGCTGCCAACTCTCATGCATTGGGTGTGAGAATCACCCATTTCGCAAAATTCTCACGCTGATCACAAATTTCTCACGCTCTGCCGTCCCTGGGAGGGGGGACACCCTACTTCCACATCCTCTCCCCACTTGGTTGCTCCACTCCCTCACCGGGCTCAGGCTCCCCACTTTCAAAAACTCTCCGCGGCCCCTGGTTCAGATAGAGAACACTGCCAGATGTGAGTGGGGAACTGAGGCCAGTTGTCCATGATGTCTGGATCCCAATGCTCAGCGCTTCATGTTTCGAAGTTGGCTAATGTTATTAATTTGTAATTAGCCTGATTTGTAATTAGTTGACAAAACCTTAATTTATTAATCCGGAATATCCAGGGGGATGGGATAAGTGTAATATTAAAATGACATGCAAGGTGCAAGGCTGTCTGTCACAACATAGAGCCCGCTAACCCATTATTTCTTTCAGTTAAATAATATGAAGGTAGCACTATTGTCATTTGTCACTCAACTATTATGCTTGTTTACCTCACTGACTATTTCTAAACACCCCCCCCACCAACAAATTCCTTTGACAGGTTGAATAGAAATGCCCCCAATCTCATGGTTTTATTAATTGAGCACGTAGATGAACATCCTCAATGAATGTAATCAGATGGAAACTGATTCAGACGTGATATTTAAGAGCTTGTTCAAAGAAGTGGCATATTTTAAAGGAGTGACAGAGATACTTGCAGGGGAATGTGTGAGGAGATTATTATTTGTCTTTACTTTTAGCTTGAACCAGGACATCTGAAGATTCAAAGTTTAATATGGTAATTGTGCTGATACTGACCCCAACCAACCACGTAATGAATATCATCCATTCCGGAGGTTTTACTTTTATGATTCTATTTAAACTTTACTTGGATTTCAATCACTTCAATGTAAAAGTAATTGGGAATGGGGAGCATTGGAACAAAAAAATGCCCTCGGTACATATTAACAGTAATATAATAATGTATGCATGTTGGTAGGTACAATCGAAACAAAGATCTTTTTTATCATTGTTGTGTTATGAATACCAGAGAAAATATTACGTACTCTCAAGATCACATTTAATAGAATAATATTGCTTAAATGTATAGTTATTGGACTTTGCATTTCGGAAAAGTCCCAGCTGAGGGGAAGACAGCAAAATACTGAAAATATTGGGGGTGAAAATGACTCGGAACAGTTTATTAGGAAAATGAAAGAAATGGTAACAGAATACCTATACAGCTGAGTGAGTTTAATTTTATGGATGAGAAAGTGTGTTCAACCAATTAATTACTTATTTGACAAAGTTACTAGCATGTTAGATAACAAGGAAGCCAATGAATGTAGCAAATTTTGTTATCCATAATTTGTTCTGTGAAGAGCCCCATAAAGGACTACTGCATTAGATAAGCACCTGTGGGCTTGAACGTAATAGGTTAAGTCCAGGGGGTCAGATAAGGGGCTTTATGTGTGGGCCAGATAAATTGTCAGTGCAGAGGGGCTAGGAGCAAGGCCAAGTGTGCATCCAGAGTCAAGGTCTGGAATAGTACTAGGTGTGCAGTCAAAGCTGGGACTAGGGGAGTGTTCAGCACTGGTAACCTATGCAGGCAAGCAGCTATGATCAGGGTAGAATAGGGGGCCAGGTGTAGGGCTGGACTCGGGGACAGGAATGAGAGAAGGTATGCAACTGGAGTCAGGGTCAGGAGTAGTACCAGGTGTGCAGTGAGACCCAGGTTGGCCAACATGGGCAAGTGTTTGATTATAATCTGATTTCCATACATGAATATACTAAGATCATTCATGTGCTGCACGTATGGATCAGAGCCTGGGCTCTACTGTGGAATGTAATTAGGAATGTAATTTAGTCTAACCTTATTCATATCTAATCCAATATAAAGCATATATATTGCATTCAAGTGTAAGTTAAAAGACTCGCTACCATTCACCATATTGCACAATTTCAAGGTGAAAAATGCAAAAGCTCTGTACCAATAGGAGGGTGGACACCTTTTGAGATTTTGATGAGCTTGAGCAACAAGCAAAGGCCACCTTGCCAGATGTTAACTACAGAACTGTCACAGGGAGACAAAGAGTAAGGAAATGGCAAGGAAATGATGGAAGTGCACCTGGTCCTGATGTTTTAGATAAACTCTCATGAGACAATGAGACAAAGCCATAGGCCTACAGAAGAGCACTCTCTGTCTCATGCAGATCTTTATCAAATAATATACAAGGAAACAATTCAGATGGCCTTCCCTAATGTGGAAGCAATCTGTGGCTGTTGTGGCCGTTTCTTAGCTTAATGAGAGAGAGAGAGAGGTCTTTTTCAAGACTCAAAAGAATAAAAAATGAGTTAAGGGCCACAATGTCTCAAGAGAGGTTGTCTGCACCGAGCATTCTGTGCATTGAGAGACAAACTTAGACAAACAAATGTTGATGAATTTATGGATGATTTTACAATGAGCAAGATGAGAAAAAGTGTATTTGATGATTGTAGTTTATTTCTTAATATGTATTTTAAAACCAACTGTTTAATGACAACATACTGTGGGATCAACGTGTCACTGTCAGGTGGTCATGGTCTTCTTATTAACACTTCCCAGGCAATAACATTTTTTATGCTCATGTTTTTATTTGTTGGTTTTTTTTTTTTAGTTTTTTTTTAATATAACAGTAAACTCACAATTTTATTTTCCTAAAAATTCCTGCTTATTCCACAAAATGTTTGCAAAGCTCGGTTATAGCTAAAGTTTTTCACTGGTAATTTTAACCTTGATGCTTATTTTTGTCAATCACTACGGTATTTAACAATAACATTTTATGTCCTTTAGAGAAGGAATTGCGAATTGCGGAGTTTTAAACATCCGTCGTCATCCTTGGCTTTACTCAAATTATTAAAAAAAACTCTTCCATCTTCCTCCAGTTGTGGGGGTGGGGGATTGTGAGGGGCCTCGCAAGTGGAATAGCCCAGGGCCTCTCTTCATCTAAATCCGGCCCTGCCCATATCCCCTGACTCCGCTATCTTTAAGAGCCCTATCTAGTAGGTATGTTGCAAAACTTACCTTTAGCGGCGCTGCAGTTCTGCCGCTCCCCGTGTGCGCGACTTTGGCGCCTTTCAGAGGGGGGCGGGCTTAAAGTGCCGTTTTTCCACAGGCCTGGAAAATCGATGAATGTCGGGCGATTTCGTCGCGGAAGAAAAATCGCTCCGACATTTCATCAATGAAGGTATTTTTAAATTACTCTAAATTATTTATTAACTAGAGTAATTTAAAAATCACCTTCAAAAGCCGTGAGCGCCGACAACCGGAAGGATTTTCCGTAGGGGAGAAAAAAAGGTAAATAGTTTATTTTTATATTAAAAGTTGGTTTTTCGGGAGGCTTTAATAATTTTTATGTTGCGAAATGGGGTCCCAAAAAATGGATGAACAAACAGTATTTTTCCTCCCGACTTCACCACTAACCGCAACGTTCCAATCCACCGCATTCCACTAAAACCCACTCGCTAGTTGATTTAAATGGCCATTCATTTACAGGAATCAAACACTAAATTCCTTCCATTTGGCCCAGAAATTCATGAAAATGAGATTTAAAAATTATGTTATATTGTGGATTATTGTGTGAATGTTATTTGGACACTTAGGCAATTAAAAAAAAGTTTATCTTTTATTAAGAAATGGATAGATGTTTAGATCTACTCATTGAATTTTGTAATTAGCTACAATTAGATAACTAACTAATTATATGCTTTAATTTTAGGTAATCCAAGTAAGATTGTTTAATATTTGTTTCAGAATGCTTCAATCTATAATAACTGAAAATTTCATTGAGTTCTCTTAATTTTCAAGAAAGTTATGGGCTTTTAACTGTTCCAGATCACAGCTTTTGAGTTAAGTCAATTGAAAGGCAATGGGGAGCAAGATGCTAATTTCCGAGTATGAAAATGGCCATAACCTTCTTAATACTGAAGATATGAAAGTAAATTAGGTGTCAAATTAAACTTCTTTTTATGCGTTATCTGATGGGATAAATTGCAGACTTGATTTTTTAAATCTCAAAATTTTGTAACATTGCTATATCTAGTTCTCCCTTGAAACTATCCAGAGAACCGGCCTCCACCGCCCTCTGAGGCAGAGAATTCCACACACTCACAACTCTCTGTGAGAAAAAGTGTTTCCTCGTCTCCGTTCTAAATGGCTTACCCATTATTCTTAAACACTTGCGGACAACACTCCCACCTTGTGGTGATCCGCTGCACTGCAGGCCCAGCTGATATGCGGACAACACTCCCACCGTGTGGTGATCCACCACACTGCAGACCCGTCTGATATGTGGACAAAGTACTGGTTTGACTTGTACTCCAATCCACAGCAGACAAATAACTGGGTTCACTAAAAATGCCCCTCGGGGCCCTTCAGCCCAATATTCTACATTATATCTGCATCTTTCCACCTCCTTGTTCCACATTGTGCTTTAATCATTAATAATTATCACTGATCAACATTGTACCACAGATAGACACAAAGTGCTGGAGTAACTCAGCAGGTCAGGCAGCATCTGTGGAGAACATGGATAGGTGACGTTTCACAGAGTGCTGGAGTAACTCAGCGGGTCAGGCAGCATCTGTGGAGGAAAATATTTGATATTTTGGGTAAGAACTCTTCTGTTCCATCACAAAATCTCTTGTTTGTCCTGAGATGCTGCCCGACCCAGAGTCTATCTTTGCAATGTGTCTATCTTTGGTAAAAACCAACATCTGCAGGTCCTTGTTTCCACATTTTACATCAGCCAGATTCAATTTCACTTGTGTTAAGGTTAGGGCATCACCGCTTTAATAAAGATACACCCTTTTATTCTGACACTGCGCCCTCTGGTCCAAGACTCTCCCATTAGTGGAAACACCTTTCTAGTTTTGAGAATGCAGCACAGAAACTGCACAATTCCATTTGCACAAAAAGAATCATTAAGAACCCAGGACACTTCAAATGACAACAATTGAATGGAAAAGTCAGCATAATGATTCAAAGAAGCAAACACAATTCAGGATAAAGCTATAGTGTTCCCACCCACCTCCTGTCCTGGACATGCAGATCCACAGCAGACACAAGGGAGACTCCCCGTCTCTACAAAGAGCATTGGGGGGAAAGGGAGAAGGGGGAGATAGAGGGGGGGGGGAGAGAAAGGGGAGAGGGGGGGATAGAGGCTGCACAGAGAGGGGGAGAGAGGGAGGGGTGAGAGAGAGGGGGAGGGAGGGGAAGAGAGGGGGGGAAGACAGAGGGGGGAGTGAGAAGGGGAGAGAGACCGGGGACAGAGGGGGAGAGGAGAGAGGGAGGTCAGAGGCCATTCCTCACACTCCATCACTCCCTGCTGTCCCGTGTGTGGGAGAGGGGGGTGGACTCTCTCTGTGGGTGGGGGTGAGGGGTGGACTCTCTCTCTGTCTCTATGTGTTTATAACGCGAGATGCCGCCAGTTGCCTGACTTCCCGTTTCTGAAGTTAACGATCTAGTTTGTGGTGACGTTGAGGTTGGGGCAGATTGTTGTTTTGGCTCCAGGTGTCTCCTCCCCGCCTCCCCCATAAACCGTACTGTCTCTGTCTCCCCCACACTGCCCAATGTCTACCCTACTGTCCCATCTCTCTCTCCCCCATAAACTGTCCAATCTCTACCCCACACACCGCCCAATTCCCTCCGTAACTTGGCAAAGTTAGGGATGAACGGAAGATAGACACAGAGTCTCAGCGGGTCAGGCAGCATCTGTGGAGAACATGGATAGGTGACGCTTCACAGAGTGCTGGAGTAACTCAGCGAGTCAGGCAGCATCTGTGGAGAACATGGATAGGTGACGCTTCACAGAGTGCTGGAGTAACTCAGCGGGTCAGGCAGCATCTGTGGAGAACATGGATAGGTGACGTTTCACAGAGTGCTGGAGTAACTCAGCAGGTCAGGCAGCATCTCTGGAGAGAAGGAATGGACGACGTTTCAGGTCGAGACCCTCCTTCAGACTGGGAGTCGGAGGGGAGAGGGAAACGAGAGATACAGATGGTGATGCCAAGTTTAGTTTAGGGATAGCAGGGAGAGATAGATCAGCCATGATTGAATGGCGGAGTAGACTTGATGGGCTGAATGACCTAATTCTGCTCCTGTCACTTAAGACCTTTAATTTAGTTTAGAGATAGAGTCCGTGCCGACCAGCGATCCCCGCACACTAACACTATCCCACACACACTAGGGACAATTTATAATTTTACCAAAGCCAATTAACCTACAAACTCGCGTGTCTTTGGAGTGTGGGAGGAAACCGGAGCACCCAGAGAAAACCTACGCAGGTCACGGGGAGAACCTGCGAGCTCCACACATTCAGCACCCGTGGTCAGGATGAAACGCAGGTCTCTGGTGCTGTGAGGCAGCAACTCTACCGCTGCGCTACCGTGCCGCCCTTCATGCATCATTGTCCATGCAGTGTTCTGCAGCAATGCATTACTCCCTGCAAAAATGCAAGACTCCCTCTGTTACCACACAATCTCTTTATTCAGCAAGGACTCGTCACAGTTATATTGCTCCACAGATTAAAACATCTTTACCAGCTGGGAACTATTCATAAAAGCATGACTATCAGCACTAACGCACCGTTCCACACCAACCTCATCTCCAATATCATGTTCAGTTCTGGTCAGCATATGACATGAAGGATGAGGGCAGGGGGGGAGAAGGAGAGCACGATACTACAAGTGTGGTCTCATCAACGCCTTATACAACTGCAACATGACCTCCCAAACCAGTATTGAGTATAGAAGTTGGGAGTTCACCTTGCAGTTGTGCAAGACGTCGGTGAGACCTCATTCAGAGTATTGTGTTCAGTTCTGGGCACCGTGTTACAGGAAGGATGTTGTCAAGCTGGAAATGGCGCAGAGAAGATTTACGACTATTTGTTACCAGGGCTGGAGGATGAGAGCTACAAGGAGAGCTGGGGCAGGCTGGGACTCTATTCTTTGGAGCACAGGAGGATGAGGGGTGATCTTATAGAGGTGTACAAATTCATGAGAGGAATAGGTCGGGTAGAGGCACAGAGTCTCTTGCCCAGAGCAGGGGAATCGAGAACCAGACGACATGGGTTTAAGGTGAGGGGGGAAAGATTTAGTAGGAACCTGAGGGGCAACTTTTCCGCACAGAGGGTGGTGGAACGAGCTGCCGGAGGAGGTAGTTGAGGCAGGGACTATCACAACATTTGGACTGGTACATGGATAGGACAGGTTTGGAGGGATATGGGCCAAATGCGGGCAGGTGGGACTAGTGTAGATGAGGCATGTTGGGCGGTGTGGGCAAGATGGGCCGAAGGGCCTGTTTCCATGCTGTATGACTATCAATTCACCACTTATAGTTCAGAGATATAGCACGGAAACAGGCCCTTCAGCCCACCGTGTCCATGCCGACCAGCAATACCCGCAGACTAACTCTATCCTACACACACTAGAAACCATTTACAATTTATACTGAAGCCAATTAACCTACAAACCTGCTCGTCTTTGGAGTGTGGGAGGAAACCTGAGCACCCGGAGAAAACCCACTCAGGTCACGGGGAGAACGTGCAAACTCTGTACAGACAGCGCCCGTAGTGAGGATGAGGCAGCGACTCTACCGCTGCACCACCGTGGCCGCCCCTACGCGCCTGCCTGTTTCTGCAGCTGCAAGTTTGCGCAGGTGCCCGTCAATGCGAGATTGCTGCACGCATTTCCTGCTTGGTTTCCCGCTGTCCTTCAACTATTGTAACGCTGCGATGCATCGATGCAGGTGGTCTCCTGCAGATCGCAGGCAGTCGTGCATGTGTCCAGTTGCCTCTCGTCGCATTATTCCACCATTGCTGCGACTTTACTGCTGTATCGATGCGAGTAAAACTGCGGCATCTGTCCCATGCATCCTCCACGATGAACTGCAGCTGCACTCAAACTATAAACTTGCAGCTGCGCAGCGTAGAAACAGGCCTCTGTACAAGATCACCAATGCCTCTACTTCCCGAGACCATGAAAGGTCAACATGTCCCCTACAACTCCCACCAACTTCTACAGATGCGCCGAGGATATCAGTTTACCGGGATGCATCACAGCACGGTTTGGGAACACCGTCTAAGACCCGCAAGAAATGGCAGAGTTGTGGACGCAGCCCAGACCATTGCGCACACAAACCAACCTCCCTTCCATCGCCTCCATCTACATCTCACGCTGCCTCCGCAAGGCCACCAGCATCATCAAGGACCAGTCTCACCCCGGCCACTCCCTCTTCTCCCCTCTCCCATCCGGCAAGAGATACAGAAGTGTGAAAACGCACACCTTCAGATTCAGGGACAGTTTCTCCCCGGCTGTTATCAGAGACGGGGAGAGGGGTGTAGGGGAGGGGGTCACAGAGATGGGGAGAGGGGTGCAGGGGAGGGGGTCACAGAGATGGGGAGAGGGAGTGTAGGGGAGGGGGTCACGGGATTGTAAGGTCGTCCCCTCCCACATCGCTCCATTGGACCGTCCCAGAGAGGGGGAGGAGGTCACCACTCACGCAGCTGACCCTCGAGGTTGAGGAGGGTGAGGGTGAGGGTGAGACTGCATCCTCTCCCATCACCAGCCCCTCCCTCGCCCTCAGGTCCAGCCCCCCCAGACTCGAGTAATCGCTGAGCGAGTCTCCCCCTCCCTCCTCTCCCTCTCCCTCCTCTCCCTCATCTCCATCTCCCTCTTCTCCGTCCCTCAGCCTGGTCCCTCCATCCCCCCTCCCCCTCAGGAACTCCCTCGCTACGCGCCACCACCCCTCCATTCCCCCTCCCCCTCCAAGGGTCTTGAGTTGAGTCCAAGCTCCGGCCAAGATGGCCGCCAAGGTCAGGAAGACCAAGAGGAGCAGGAGTGGGGTCACGGTGCGTCCTCCATCTTTGTCCGGGGTCGCGGCCCTCCGGTGGCCGGGGTCAGAGGGCGTGGCCTGGACTAGGCCCAAGCGTGAGGTCAGAACGAGGAAGATGAGCTTCCACGAGACTCGGACAAACGACATCGTCCGCGACCTGGGGGGAGAGCAGGGTCAGTGGCGAGTCAACACGGGGTCAACAAAGGGTCACCAGGGGTCTACAAGGGTCAATGGGGGTCAACAGCGGTCATTGAGGGTCAATGGCGATGAAAGGGTGACTGCAGGGAGGCGATGGAGGGAGAGGGAGGGAGAGAGAGGGGGAGAGATGGAGAGAGAGGGAGGGAGAGGGAGGGAGGGAGAGAGAGAGGGAGGGTGTGGGTGAAAAGGAGGGGGTGAGAGAGGAGGGAGGGAGGGAGAGAGAGAGGAGGGAGGGAGAGAGATATGAAGGAGGGAGGGAAAGAGGGAGCAAGGTAGGGAGGAAAAGAGGTAGGGAGGGAAGGAGGGAGAGATATGAAGGAGAGAGAGAGGAAGGGAGGGAGGGTGAGGGAGTGAGAGGAGGGAGGGATAGAGGTGGGGAGAGAGAGATGAAGGAGAGGGAGGGAGGGAGGGAGGGTGAAAAGGAGGGGGGGAGAGAGGAGGGAGGGAGTTATTCCCACACTCACCCTCGTTCTCTCCGTCTCTCTCCGTCTCTCTCTCGTAGCCGGGTGCAGACGGAGATGTAAGGAGACATCCGGGGACAGAGAGAGTAGCCCCTCCCCTCACACTTCCTGTCCCTCCCCCTCCCTCTCTTTCTCTACCCTTCTCTCCATGGACCACAAACCACTCAAGGCGTGCAAAAGTGAACAACAATGCAGGGGGGAGACTGTGTGTGTGTGTGCGTGTGGGTGTGTGTGTGTGTGTGCGTGGGTGTGTGTGTGTGTGGGGGTGTGTGTGCGTGCGTGCATGTGTGGGTGTGTGTGTGCGTGGGTGTGTGTGTTGTGTGTGTGGTGAGTGCGTGCGTGCATGTGTGGGTGTGTGGGTGTGTGTGCGTGGGTGTGTGTGTTGTGTGTGTGGTGTGTGCGTGCGTGTGGGGGTGTGTGCACGTGCGTGCGTGTGCGGTGCATGCGTGTGTGTGTGTGTGCGCGGGTGTGTGTGTGTGTGGTGTGTGTTGTGTGTGTGTGGTGTGTGTTGTGTGTGTGTGTTGTGTGTGTGTGGTGTGTGTTGTGTGTGTGTGTGGTGTGTGTGTGTGTGCGTAGGTGTGTGTGTTGAGTGTGTGGTGTGTGTGGGTGTGTGTGTGTGTGGTGTGTGTGTGTGTGGGTGTGGTGTGTGTGTGTGTGCGTGGGTGTGTGTGTTGAGTGTGTGGTGTGTGTGTGTGTGTGTGTGTGTGTGCGTGTGTGTGTGTGTGCGTGCGTGGATATCATTTTATCGGGATGCATCCCAGCGCGGTTTGGGAACAGCTCCAACCAAGACCCATGAGAAATCACAGAGTATTGTGGACACAGCCCAGACCGTCACACAACCCAACCTCCCTTCCATTGACTCCATCTACACCTCACGCTGCCTCGGCAAGGCCAGCAGCATCATCAAGGACCAGTCTCACCCGGTCACTCCCTCTTCTCCCCTCTCCTATCGGGCAAGAGGTACAGAAGTGTGAAACCGCACACCTCCAGATTCAGGGACAGTTTCTTTCCGGCTGTTATCAGGTAACTGAACCGTCCTCTCACCATCTAGAGAGCGATCCTGACCTCCCATCTACCTCATTGGAGACCCTCGCACTATCTTTAATCGGACTTTACCTTATACTAAACATTATTCCCTTTATCCTGTATCTGTGCACGGCTCGATTATAATCATGTACAGTCTTTCTGCTGGCTGGATGGCACGCAACAAAAAAGGTTTTCACTGTACCTCGGTACACGGGACAATAAACTAAACTAAATTCTCCCGCTCTCTCAAAGCAAACTCAATGCTAGCATTTATTTCAAGAGGGCTTGTGTACAAAAACAGGGATGTAATGCTGAGGCTCTATAAGGCGCTGGTCAGGCCACATTTGGAATATTGTGAGCAGTTCTGGGCCCCGTATCTGAGGAAGGATGTGCCGGCTCTGGAGAGGGTCCAGAGGAGGTTTACAAGAATGATCCCAGGAATGAGTGGGTTAACGTACGATGAGCGTTTGTCGGCACTGGGCCTGTACTCCATGGAGTTTATAAGGATGAGGGGGCACCTCATTGAAAGTTCCCGAATAATGAAAGGCTTGGATAAAGTGGATGTGGAGAGGATGTTTCCATCAGTGGGAGAGACTCGGACCAGAGGGCACAGCTTCAGAATTAGAGGACGTTCCTTTAGGAAGGAGATGAGGATGAATTTCTTTAGTCAGAGGGTGGTGAATCTGTGGAATTTTTTGCCACAGACAGCGGTGGAGGCCAAGTCAGTGGATATATTTAAGGCAGAGATAGATAGATTGTTGATTAGTGCGGGTGTCAGGGGTTATGGGGAGAAGGCAGGAGAATGGGGTTAGGAGTCAGATCTGGTCGCCACCATTACAGGATGTGGAGGCTTTGGAGACGGTGCAGAGTAGCCTCGATGGGCCGAATGGCCTAGTTCTGCCCCTGTGTTTAGTGAAGGTCTACATTCTACAACAAGGTGTTAAACCGCCACAGAGAGCGCAGTGCGGTCAGAGTTCTGTATGAGTGTGTATGAGAGAGGGAGAGAGAGGGGGAGGGGAGAGAAGGGGAGAGAGAGGGGGAGAAAGGGAGAGAGGGAGGGGGGGGAAGGGAAGGGGAGGGGTAGGGAGAGGATAGGAAGATAGGGAGCTAGGGAGAGAGAGGAGAGAGAGGGGAGAGAGAGAGAGAGAGAGAGA
>CAUPSL010000291.1:0-13772 GCA_963514005.1 Raja brachyura
TGGATGAGAAGGGTATGGAGGGTTATGGTATGAGTGCAGGCAGGTGGGACTAAGGGAAAAAAGTTGTTCGGCACGGACTGGAAGGGCCGAGATGGCCTGTTTCCGTGCTGTAATGTTATATGGTTATCTGCAGATGAAGTGGGATGGAAACCATTTTGTCTGCCTTTCCCGCTCCGTCACGGTGGGGCAGCGGGTAGAGTCGCTGCCTTACAGCGGATGCAGCGCCGGAGACCCGGGTTCGATCCCGACTACGGGCGCTGCCTGTACGGAGTTTGTACGTTCTCCCCGTGACCTCGTGGGTTTTCTCAGAGATCTTCAGTTTCCTCCGGCACTTCAATGACGTGCAGGTTTGTAGGTTAATTGGCTTGGAGTAAATTGTAAATTGTCCCCAGAGAATATTGTGTTAATGTGCGGGGATCGCTAGTCGGTACGGGCTCGGTGGGCCGAAGATGCGCTGTATCTCTAAACTTAGTTCTTGGTTACTTGGTCCTCCAAAATATTCCAACTGGAATTGAAACTGGAGGTGGTGAAGGAGGGGTTTTAGCCAGAGAGGGTTATTGGGGAGGAAGTGCCACTTTAAATTTAGTTGCATCTGCTGGGCAACCGTGGCTTGGAACCACCGTACAATACCGTACAGTAAAAAATACAACATGGAGTAGAAATTCAACATAAAACATAAAATATCCCCTCACAGCAGGGTCAAAGTTCCCGCTGTGAGGGAAGGCACCAAAGTCAGTCTCTTCCCCTGATGTTCCCCGCTGTTCACCTGTGGTCGGGGCCTCCACAGTCGCTGCTACTTGAGGCCCGATGTTCAGTGCCCGCTCCCCGGGGTGATGCAAGTCCGACGTCGGGCTGGGGGACGTCCTCAGCGGCCTGCACCCCGAGTCGGCCCCCTCCTACCGGAGTCGCGGCTCCCAAAGCCCGCAGGCCTCGGCAAAGGGCCCCAGGACTCCATGGAGTTCAGCGCCGCCCGCGTTGGAAGCTCTCCCCAAACCAGAGCTCCACCATGTTGGAGCAGCGGCCCAACGCTCCGGAGCTCCAACGGCGACCCAGGTAGGCATCGCCCGCTCCGTGGTGACTCCAGCGCCGCCGCCGCTGTTGCAGCTCTGGTCCGGTTCCGGTTCCCCGTCCCCGGCAGGAAAGGCCGCTCGGATCCAGGAGGTAGGCCGCGAGGTGGGCCAGACTGATTCCTGGGATGTCAGGACTGTCTTATGAACAAAAACTGCATAGACTCGGTTTATACTCTCCAGAATTTAGGAGATTGAGAGGGGATCTTATAGAAACTTACAAAATTCTTAAGGGGTTGGACAGGCTAGATGCAGGAAGGTTGTTCCCGATGTTGGGGAGGTCCAGGACAAGGGGTCACAGCTAAAGGATAAGGGGGAAATCCTTTAGGACTGAGATGAGAAGGACTTTTTTCACACAGAGAGTGGTGGGTCTCTGGAACTCTCTGCCACAGAGGGTAGTTGAGGCCAGTTCATTGGCTATATTTAAGAGGGCGTTAGATGTGGCCCTTGTGGCTAAGGGGATCAGAGGGTATGGAGAGAAGGCAGGTACAGGATACTGAGTTGGATGATCAGCCATGATCATATTGAATGGCGGTGCAGGCTCGAAGGGCCGAATGGCCTCTTCTCCTGCACCTAATTTCTATGTTTCTATGTTTCTATGTGGGGGGGCGAGGACAATACTCGGAGAAATAGTCGCGCCCCCGCCAGGAAGCGACTGGGAGTTAGTTTCCCCCTTACCCTGCCCCCCTCCCCCACATATAAAAGTTAAAGTTTCCCCCCAAGACACACTTTTAACGGACTAAAAATTTAAAAAAAGATGTAAAAACAAACGGGCTGCAGGCAAAAGCTGCTGCTAAACTAAACTAAAGGGTCTCAACTGGAAATGTCACCCATTCCTTCTCTCCAGACATGCTGCCTGTCCCGCTGAGTTACTCCAGCTTTTTGTGTCGATCTTCAGTTTAAACCAGCATCTGCAGTTCCTTCCTACACATTCTCGTGGTGGAACAGGAATGAGAGGGAACGGCCTCCGTCTCACCCCATCTCCTGGTGTTTTTATGTTGGAATGGGAAGTGAGACAAAATGGCCTCCATCCCTCTCCATCTTCCGCCGTTGTTCTGGTGAAACAGGAAGGACAAACAAAATGGCTTCCATCTCCTGGTGAGACTCCAGGTGAGAGGGGAGACAATATGTCCTTCAATCCTGAGCTTGTGGTGGAAGGAGACAGAGAACCACCTCCAGCCAAGGACATCTCCTGTCGTTATTGTGGTGGAGCCGGAAGGGGACACATTATCCTGCACACCATCTTCTGACGTTCTGGAGAGGGAGTGGGAAGGAGAGACAAAATGCCTTCCGCACCACTCCGGCTCCTGGCATTCCTGTGTGGGATGGAAAGACAAAATGTCCTCTATCCAACGCCATCTCCTGATGTTCTTGAGGTAGAAGGAGAGACAATAAGTTCTTCATGTATCACCATCTCCTGACATTCCTTGGTGAAGTGAGACGGAGGCCATTTTGTTTCTCCTTCCTGTTCCATAGAAACATAGAAAATAGGAGCAGGAGGAGGGGGGAGGAGGGGGGGATGAGGGGAGGGGGCAGGAAGGGGGGGACGAGGGGATGGGAGAGGAGGGGGGGGCGTGGGGAGGGGGCAGGAAGGGGGGGACGAGGGGAGGAGGCAGGAGGGGGGGGACGAGGGGAGGGAGCAGGAGGGGGGGGACGAGGGGAGGGAGCAGGAAGGGGTGAGGGTGAGGGGAGGGGGGAGGAGGGGGGGGCGAGGGGAGGGGGCAGGAAGGGGGGGGCGAGGGGAGTGGGGCAGGAAGGGGGGGACGAGGGGAGGGGGGGGCGAGGGGAGGGGGCAGGAGGGGGGGACGAGGGGGGGGGCGTGGGGAGGGGGGCCCTACCGTCTGCTGCAGAGGCCATGGTACCAGAAGGGTAGTCCTCCTCCGCTCCTGAGTCCGCCGGCCTGGGTCTCCTCGAACCACCTCTCCAGCTCTGACCGGACGGCTGTAGTCATGGCGACGGTCGGAGGGGGCCACTCGTGACCGCTGCACCCCAGCCCTGCAGGGCGGGCGGGGAGGGGGGGGGGGGGAGAATGTCGGACAATTAGTGGGGTCACGGGGGTTACACAAAAGGCTGGAGAAACTCAGCGGGTGCAGCAGCATCTAAGGAGCGAAGGAGATAGGCGACGTTTCGGGTCGAGACCCTTCTTCAGACTGGTCAGGGATCAGGGAAACGAGAGATATAGACGGTGATGTGGAGAGATAAAGAACAATGAATGAAAGATATGCAAAAAAGTATCGATGATAAAGGAAACAGGCCATTGTAAGCTGTTTGTAGTGTGAAAATGAGAAGCTAGTGCGACTGGGGTGGGGGAGGGATAGAGAGAGAGGGAATGCCAGGGCCCGAGGGCTGAGGGAGAGGTGGGGAGGGGGAGGGGGCAGTCTGGGTTAACAGAATTGAGAACATTCAATGTTTAAGCCCAGGGGATGCAGACTCCCCAAGCGGAATATGAGGTGCTGTTCCTCCAACTTGCGGTGTTGCTCACTCTGGCCGTGGAGGAGGCCCAGGACCAAGAGGTCGGATACGGAATGGGAGGGGGAGTTGAAGTGCTGAGCCACCGGGAGGTCGGGTTGGTTATTGCGGGCTCCATCCGTTCCTTTGACTCGGGTAAAACTCCCGGAAGCGATGGCTTACCGGCCGAGTTGTATTCGGCTCTGTGGGACTGGATGGGCCCGGACCTGCTAGAAGTGTAGAACGACATGCTTCTAGCTGGTAGCATGTCAGACTCCATGAGGAAGGGCAACATCACCCTAATCTACAAGCAGAAGGGGGAGATGAAGGACATAAAGAATTGGAGACCCATAACGCTCTTGAATGTAGACTACAAGATCCTGTCTAAGGCCATCGCCAACCGGGTCAAGTCTGCTCTGGGACAGGTGATCCACCCGGACCAAACTTGTGCTGTACCTGGCAGGAAGATCTCAGACAGCCTAGCGCTGCTGAGAGATACCATCGCCTACGTGCAGGACAGACGGGTGGATGCCTGCCTAGTCAGCTTGGACCAGGAGAAGGCCTTTGACAGGATTTCGCACACGTACATGAGGGACGTGCTCTCCAAAATGGGTTTTGGGGAGGGAATCAGGAATTGGATCAATCTGCTCTACACCGACATCCGTAGTGCAGTTCAAATCAATGGGTGGGAATCAGACAGTTTCCCTGTAAGGTCTGGAGTCAGGCAGGGTTGCCCTCTCTCTCCTGTCTTGTTTGTCTGCTGTATTGAACCCTTTGCCGAATCCATCAGGAAGGATGCGAGCATTAGAGGAGTGACACTGCCCGGCAGTGGGGGCATTCAAGTAAAAACCTCCCTGTACATGGACGATGTCGCTGTCTTCTGCTCTGATCCAGGGTCGGTCCGCAGACTGATTAGGATCTGCGACCAGTTTGAGTCGGCCACGGGAGCCAGGGTGAACCGCAGGAAGAGCGAGGCCATGCTCTTTGGCAACTGGCCCGACAGATCTTCCATCCCCTTCACCATCAAGCCTGACTTCTTGAAGGTGCTGGGGATCTGGTTCGGGGGGGCTGAGGCATGTAACAAGAATTGGCTGGAGCGGATAGCCAGGGTGGGGAAGAAGCTGGAGCTGTGGAGGCAACGCTCCCTCTCCATAACGGGAAAGAATTTGGTCATCAGGTGTGAGGTGCTCTCGGGCCTGCTATACTTGGCACAGGTGTGGCCTGTCCCCCCTTCCTACGCCACAGGGATCACCCGGGCCGTCTTCCAGTTCATCTGGGGGTCGAGGATGGACCGGGTGCGACGGGCCACAATGTACAAGTCAGCTGACAACGGGGGTAAAAGCGTGCCCAACGTCGCCCTCATCCTGATGGCCACCTTCGTGTGTGGCTGCATCAGGCGGAGTGTAGAGCCAAGGCACGTGGGCACCAAGTGTCACTACTTGCTGAGGTTCTACCTGTCCCCGGTGTTGCGAAGGATGGGCCTGGCGCAGATGCCACGCAATGTGCCAGTCAGCTGGTCACTGCCACCCCATCTGTCGTCTGTGGAAAGGTTCTTCCGGACCAACACCTTTGACCACATGTCCATTGGGCAGTGGTCAGCACAGAATGTCCTGCAGGCACTGCAGGGAAAAGACTCGATGGACCCGGTGGCGTGGTTCCCTGAGCAGACTGCCCAGCTTGTCTGGCAAAATGCCTCATCGCCAGAACTCACCAACAAGCACCAAGACCTGGCTTGGCTGGCGGTGAGGGGAGCCCTCCCAGTCAGATCCTTCCTGCACCGTCGGAACCTCACTACCAGCGCACGCTGCCCTCGGGACGGCTGCTATGGAGTGGAGACGGTTGCCCACCTCTTTGCAGAGTGTGGATTTGCCCAAAGAGTCTGGAGAAAAATGCAAGGGTCCCTGGTACGCTTTATTCCAAACAGCTCCGTCACAGAGGACTCTGTGATTTACGGACTTTTCCCAGGGACACATTCAGAGACTGACATCAAGTGCTGCTGGAGGGTTATCAACTCGGTGAAAGACGCTCTCTGGTCTGCCCGAGCGTTGTTCACCACCCAGCAGAGCGAGATGTCCGTCGGGGAATGTTGCCGACTGGCCCACTGCAGACTGCAGGAGTACGTACTGAGGGACGCACTGAAGCTCGGTGCAGCCAACGCCAAGGCTCGGTGGGGGAGGGCCACAGTCTAAGGTCCTTCCGCTGCTGGACATGGGGGGCACTGTATGGTGGAGATGCCCCTCAAAATAAGGGAAGGTATCCCATGCCGGGGGGCCACATGAGTGGCGCGGGTGGGGGATCAATTCGTGAAATTTGAAAATTTTGAAAAATGTGTATAGACTGTATGGAGACATTTGTATAGCCTCCGAAAATGTTGGATGGATTTTTTTTCGCACGGTTGATGTACTGTATATATTTATTACTTGAATAAAGTCTATTTTGAAAAAAAAAAAAAAAAAAAAAGGACCGAGCGGAGGTGTTCGGCGAAACGATCGCCCAGCCTCCGCTTGGTCTCACTAGTGGGGTCACGGACCCTGAGGAAGTGCTGTCAAAGAACCACACAGGATATAGACCAGAGAGAGATACAGGGCGGAAACAGGCCATTCGGCCCAACTTGCCCACACCAGCCAACATGTCCCATCTACACTAGTCCCAACTGCCTGCGTTTGGCCCCTATCCCTCCAAACCTGTCCTATCCATGTACCTGTCTAACTGTTCCTTAAACAGTGGGATAATCCCAGCCTCAACTACCTTGTTCCCAGGCACTGCCTACCCTGACTAAAATTATAAAATTGTCATTATTTTATATATCTAAAATATATATAAAACGTATATAAAATGGTCACAAATAGCAAAGGCACGGGAGAATTATGCTTCCCTCATGCCCCTGTCCCACTTAGGAAGCCTGAACGGAAACCTCTGGAGACTTTGCGCCCCACTGAAGGTTTCTGTGCGGTTCCCGGAGGTTTTTGTCGGTCTCCCTAATGGTCGAAAGCGGTTTTCGCTTCCGGGAGACTGACAAAAACCTCCGGGAACCGCGCGGAAACCTCGAGTTGGGGCGCAAAGTCTCCAGAGGTTTCCGCTCAGGTTTCCTAAGTGGGACAGGGGGCGTAAGAGATCGATCTCTTAGGGAGGCACAATTGGCCCGGGCCTTTTCATCCGCCTATATTTCATCCGCCTATAAGGTTCTTGGCGGGTTTATCAAAGATGGATAGTGATTACCCGAAGGGTTTCTCGAAGCGAAGCGCGGAAAAGACCAAAATAAACTAAAATGGCCGACCAACGCCAGAACTTAAAGAACGTCAAAGGAACGAAAATAATTCGAACATTTAAAACAGGAAATAAAGAGAGAAGAATGGATTTTGTGTACAAATAATACGGTAAGTACATTTCTTTGAGCTATATCTTAAGGGGTTGGACAGGCTAGATGCAGGCAGACATTAAGCTACAGTATTGAAGGATTTGAGTATAGGAGCAGGGAGGTTCTACTCTTGGTGAGGCCACACCTGGAGTATTGCGTACAGTTCTGGTCTCCAAATTTGAGGAAGGACATTATTGCCATTGAGGGAGTGCAGAGAAGGTTCACCAGACTGATTCCTGGGATGTCAGGACTGTCTTATGAAGAAAGACTGCATAGACTCGGTTTATACTCTCTAGAATTTAGGAGATTGAGAGGGGATCTTGTAGAGACTTACAAAATTCTTAAGGGGTTGGACAGGCTAGATGCAGGAAGATTGTTCCCGGTATTTCAAGGAATAGTCATGAGTCAACTGCCTGCCCACCAGCTGTGAGTGAGCTGCCAGCCCAAGAATCCATTCGGAGTACAATGTCCATACTAGCCCTCTGGAAACCAGTCCCTTCAGCCCACAACACCCATACTAGCACTCCAGAACCCCCCCCCCCACTGGCCACCAATATTGGAATTGATGAAGAGGTGGAATATTGCGGTGGGGGACCAGTCCTCCCGTGTGAACATGGGACCCAACGGGTCCCACATAGTCTAGTATCCCT
Source organism: Raja brachyura (assembly GCA_963514005.1). The sequence continues at coordinate 7,524 of CAUPSL010000291.1, forward strand.
CTAAACCTGCCCTATCCAGGGCCGGATTTAGATGAAGACTGACCAGACTGATTCTTGGGATGTCAGGACTTTCATATGAGAAAAGACTGGATAGACTCGGCTTGTAGTTGCTGGAATTTAGAAGATTGAGGGGGGATCTTATAGAAACTTACAAAATTCTTAAGGGGTTGGACAAGCTAGATGCTGGAAGATTGTTCCCGATGTTGGGGGAGGTCCAGAACAAGGGGTCACAGTCTAAGGATAAGGGGGAAATTCTTTAGGACCGAGATGAGAAGGACTTTTTTCACACACAGAGTGGTGAATCTGTGGAATTCTCTGCCACAGAAGGTAGTTGAGGCCAGTTCATTGGCTATATTTAAGAGGGAGTTAGATGAGGCACTTGTGGCTAAAGGGGATCAGGGGGTATGGAGAGAAGGCAGGTACGGGATACTGAGTTGGTTGATCAGCCATGATCATATTGAATGGCGGTGTAGGCTCGAAGGGCCGAATGGCCTACTCCTGCACCTAATTTCTATGTTTCTATGTTTTTAAATACTTTATTAAGAGATAGGACCTATTGAAGACTAATTACTTGATAAACGTCGAGAGAACAATCTGCGCATGCACGGTTTTCAAGATTTTCAAACACCACTGCCTACCCTGACTAATTACTCAATGCACGTGCCAGCTCGTTCCATACACCCACCACCCTCTGTGTGAAAAAGTTACCCCTCAGGTTCCTATTAAATCTTTTCCGCTTCACCGCAAACCTGTGGTCCTCTGGTCCTCGATTCCCCTACTCTGGGCGAGAGACTCTGTGCGTCTGTCTACCCGATCTATTCCTGTTATGATTTTGTACAGCTCTATAAGATCGCCCCTCATCCTCCTGCTACAGAAACGGGGCAGAGAAATGGCGGATGGAGTTGAACCCAAGCAGGTGGCGCAGAGGGTAGTGCCACTGCCTCACCGCGCCGGGTTCGATCCTGACCACGGATGCTGTGTGTGCGGAGTTTGCACGTTCTCCCCGTGGGATTTTCTACGAGATCTTCGGTTTCCTCCCGCATTCCAAAGACGTGCGGGTTTGTAGGTAACAGTCTGTTAACCCAGACTGCCTCCTCCCCCTCCCCACCTCTCCCTCAGCCCTCGGGCCCTGACATTCCTTCTCCATCTCCCCCCCCCCCCCACACAAGTCGCACTAGCTTCTCATTTTCACACCACAAACAGCTTACAATGGCCTGTTCCCTTTATCATCGATACTTTTTTGCATATCTTTCATTCATTGTTCTTAATCTCTCCACATCACTGTCTATATCTCTCGTTTCCCTGATCCCTGACCAGTCTGAAGAAGGGTCTCGACCCGAAACGTCGCCTATCTCCTTCGCTCCTTAGATGCTGCTGCACCCGCTGAGTTTCTCCAGCTTTTTGTGTAACCCTCGATTCTCCAGCATCTGCAGTTCCTACTTTAACAGGTTTGTAGGGCTAATTGGCTTGGTATAAGAGCAAATTGTCCCTAGTGTGTGTAGGATAGTGTTAGTGTGCGGGGATCGCTGGTCGGCGCGGACTCGGTGGGGCAAAGGGCCTGTTTCCGCGCTGTATCTCTAAACTAAATTTTTTTAAAAAGCATTGATGTGCAGAGGAATCTGGAGGTCCTGCTCCTTATCTCTGTGAAAGTGGCAACACAAGCAGACAGCACGGCAAAGAAGGCGTCTGCTGGATGCTGACATACCAAGAAAAGACAAAGTGCTGGAGTAACTCAGCGGGTCAGGCGGCATCTCTGGAGAATGTGGATAAGAAGGCGTACAATACACAATAGACAACAGGTGCAGGAGTAGAGGCCATTCGGCCCTTCGAGCCAGCTGATCGCGGCTGATCATCCCCAATCAGTACCCCGTTCCTGCCTTCTCCCCATATCTGCTGACTCCGCTATCTTTAAGAGCCCTATCTAGCTCTCTCTTGAAAGCATCCAGAGAACCGGCCTCCACCGCCCTCAGAGGCAGAGAATTCCACAGACTCACCACTCTCTGTGAGAAAGGGTCTCGACCCGAAACGTCGCCTATCTCCTTCGCTCCTTAGATGCTGCTGCACCCGCTGAGTTTCTCCAGCTTTTTGTGTAACTCTCTGTGAGAAAAAGTGTTTCCTCGTCTCCGTTCTAAATGGCTTACTCCTTATTCTTAAACTGTGTGGCCCCTGGTTCTGGACTCCCCCAACATCGGGAACATGTTTCCTGCCTCTAGCGTGTCCACACCCTTAAAAATCTTATATGTTTCAATGAGATATCCTCTCATCCTTCTAAACTCCAGAGTGTACAAGCCCAGCCGCTCCATTCTCTCAGCATATGACAGTCCCGCCATCCCGGGAATTAACCTGGTGAACCTACGCTGGGCTCCCTCAATAGCAAGAATGTCCTTCCTCAAATTAGGGGACCAAAACTGCACACAATGATGAGTTGGGCCCGGGCGCTGGACTGCACACAAAGCCCAGCCGGCGGGGCCCAGCTGAGGGGTTTTGGCCCCGGGGACCCCGTGCACAATCCGGATCCACGTCCAACTCATGAACCGATGATCGGCCGTGAGAAGGAGGGGGGGCGGTGGTGGTGGTGGTGTGTGGCGGTCAGTGAAGGTCCGAAGGTCGGACTGACAGCTAGGCTGGGCTGCCGACCGAACCGACCGACCGACGGGGCCACGGGCGAGGCGCTGCTGCTGCTGCTGCTGCACTCCATGGGCTGCACTACGTCGGGGACGGGTGAGGCGGGGCCCGACCCGACCCGAGTAGCAGCGGTCAAATATGGGACAAGGGCGGTCCCGTACGGGACAAACCGATTTAGCCCAAAATACGGGATGTCCCGGCTAATACGGGACAGTTGGCGACCATACGTCTGACCCCGTAACCCTTGACCTCCCTCAAATAAACAGACCCTAATGACCTCTAAAGCCCACACATTGATCGGGGGGGGGGGGGGGGGCGACGGAGCGGTAAAGAAGGCGTCCAGTACTTTTGCCTGCATCGGTCGGGGCAGTGAGTACAAGAGTCAGGATATCTTAATGCAGCTCCACAGGACGTTGGTCAGCCCACAATCGATGTATCGCTCGTACGTCTGGCCGCTGCCATCACAGGAAGGATGTGGGGGACTTAGAGAGGGCGCAGAGGAGGTTTACCAGAACTCTGCGTAGATTTTAAATATAGAACTGTGGAGCACAGAAACAGGCCCTTCGGCCCAACTCGCCCATGCTGACCAACATGCCCCATCTACACTAGTCCCACCTGCCCGCGTTTGGCCCGTATCCCTCCAAACCTGTCCTATCCATGTACCCGGCCAAGTGTCTTTTTTAAAATGTTGTTTCAGTCCCTGTCTCAACTCGTTCCATACACCCACCACCCTCTGTGTGAAAAAGTTACTATTAAATCTTTCCCTTTACACCTTAAACTTATATTCCCTGGTTCACGATTCCCCTGCTCTGTTTAAAAACTCGGTGCATCGACCCGATCTATTCCCTTCATGATTTCAGTAGGCAACAGAAAATAGGTGCAGGAGTAGGCCATTCGGCCCTTCGAGCCAGCACCGCCATTCAATGGGATCATGGCTGATCATCCCCAATCAGTACCCCGTTCCTGCCTTCTCCCCATATCCCCTGACTCCACTATCTTTAAGAGCCCTATCTAGCTCTCTCTCGAAAGTATCCAGAGAACCGGCCTCCACCGCCCTCTGAGGCAGAGAATTCCACAGACTCACAACTCTCTGTGAGAAAAAGTGTTTCCTCATCTCCGTTCTAAATACCTTACCACTTATTTTTAAACTGTGTGTGGCCCCTGGTTATAGACTCCCTGAACATCGGGAACATGTTTCCTGCCTCTAGCGTGTCCAAACCCTTAACAATCTTACATGTTTCAATAAAATCCCCTCTCAAGAAGGGTCTCGACCCGAAACGTCGCCTATCTCCTTCGCTCCTTAGATGCTGCTTCACCCGCTGAGTTTCTCCAGCTTTTTGTGTACCCAAGATCCCCTCTCATCCTTCTAAACTCCAGAGCGTACAAGCCCAGCCGCTCCATTCTCTCATCATATGACAGTCCCGCCATCCCGGGAATTAACCTTGTGAACCTACGCTGCACTTCCTCAATAGCAAGAACGTCCTTCCTCAAATTTGGAGACCAAAACTGCGCACAATACTGCAGGTGTGGTCTCACCAGGGTTCTGTGCAACTGCAGAAGGACCTCTTTGCTCCTAGACTCAACTCCTCGTGTTATGAAGGCCAACACGCCATTTGCTTTCTTCGGGCGATGTGGAACTCGCATGGAAGAGATGACAGGAACGGGAATGGATAAGGTGAATCAGTCTGTCGAAGGGTCTCGACCCAAAACATCGCCTCGAGTTGCTGCTTTAAAGCGAAAGCTGCCTTAAACCGGAGACCCGGGTTCGATCCTGACCTCGGCTGCAGTCTGTGTGGAGTTTGCACGTTCTCCCCCCGTGACCTAGGTGGGTCAGGGTTCCTCCCACGTGCCCGTACGGGTTTGTGGGTCGATCGGCCCCCCCTAGGTAAATCCCCCCCCCTAGCGTGTAGGGAGTAGATGAGAGAGCGGAACTAGTGTGTGGACGGGCGACCGCTGGTCGGCACGGACTCGGTGGGCCGAAGGGCCTGTTTCTATGCCGCATGTCTAAAAAAAGACTTCATCAACTTGACACTAACTTCCACCCTGCCCTTCAACTCACACGAGCTGTCCCACACGCCTCTCTGTCCCCTTTCTCAAAGGGACAGGCTGACGCTGACGTTTGAGTTGGCCCATATCCCTCCAAACCTGTCCTATCCATGTACCTGTCTAACTGTTTCTTAAACATTGGGATAGTCCCAGCCTCAACCACCTCCTCCGGCAGCTCGTTCCATACACCCACCGCCCTCTGTGTGGAAAAGTTACCCCTCGGATTCCTATTAAAGTTTTCCCCCTTCACCTCGACCCCGTGTCCTCTGGTCCTCGATTCCCCTACTCTGGGCAAGAGACTCTGTGCATCTGTCTACCCGATCTATTTAGTTTTAGGTTAGTTTGGAGATACAACGTGGAAACAGGCCCTTCGGCCCACCGGGTCCGCGCAGACCAGCGATCCCCGCACACTAACACTATCCTACACACACACACAAGGGATGATTTTCATTTTTACACCAAAGCCAATTGACCTACAAACCCGCACGTCCTTGGAGTGTGGGAGGAAACCGAAGATCTCGGAGAAAACCCTCGTGGAGAACGTGCAAACTCCGTACAGACAGCATCCGTGGTCGGGATGGAACCCGTGTCTCCGGCACCGCGAGGCAGCAGCTCTACCACCGCGCCGTGACGTGCAAACCCTCGTACAACCCCACCAAGTGCCACCGTTACCTCCCTCCGCCGGCCCCCGTGCAAATATACTATCCCCCTTCCTCAATTATATTCAGCACAGGCCCTTCGGCCCGCAATGTCCGTAACCGTACACGACCCCCCAAGTTAAACTGACCCCCTCTGCCTGCACGTGATCCGTGTCCCTCCGTTCCCTGCGTGTCCGTGCGCCCGTCCACAAGCCTCTTATACACCACCACCAACATTGAACGCATGATAATATTATCAATTAATCAATCAATCCCTCTCTTCCTGATCTCCCCGTCTCATCTCCCCCTCCCTCCCCCCTTTCCCCTTCCTCCCCTCCAACCTCAAACTCTCTCCTCTCCCCTTGTGCCCCCTCCCCTCTCCCCCGCCTCTCTCTCTCTCTCTCTCTCTCTCTCTCCCCCTCTCTTTCTCGCCCCCTCTCTCCATCTCCCCGTCTCCCTCTGCCTCTCTCGCCACCCTCGCTTTTGTCTCTCTCCATCTCCCCCCCTCCCCCTCCCTCTTCCCTTCTCCCCATCCCCCTCCACCGCCCCCTCCCCCCCCTCCCCCTCCCTCTTCCCCTCTCCCTCTCCCCCTCCCCCTCCCTCCATCTCTCCCCCTCTCACCGTGTCTGGGGAGACTGTGGCGTCTGTTCTCTGGGCAGGAAGCGCCTCAGAGCGGGGAGAGAGCCGGCCTGACGTCATGGAAACCGTGGGGTTGCGGAGAGAGAGGGGGGGGCTGTGTGCCCATGGTCCCTCCCCCCCCATTTTCCCCTCTCCCTCTCTCGCCCTCTCCCCCTTCCCCCCCTTCTCGCTTCCCCCTTCCCCCTCCCTCTCTCTCTCCATCCTTTCACCTACCTCTCTCTCTCCCTCTCCCCCCTTCCCCCTCTCACCCCTGCTCCCTTCCCCCTTTCCACCTCCCTTAATCCTCATCCCCCTCCCCTTC
>CAUPSL010000292.1:0-70000 GCA_963514005.1 Raja brachyura
CCTAGTTTCCCTCACTCATACTCTCACTCATTCTCTCTCTCTCTCTCTCTCTCTCACACAGTCTCTCTCTTAGTTTCTCTCACTCATTCTCTCTCTCTCTCTCTCTCTCTCTCACACAGTCTCTCTCTTAGTTTCTCTCACTCATTCTCTCTCTCTCTCTCTCTCTCTCTCTCACAATCTCTCACTCATTCTCTCTCTGACTGTTTATCTATCTCTTTCTGTTCCTCTCTCTCTCACTGTCTCACTCAGTTTGCTATATTTAAGAGGGAGTTAGATGTGGCCCTTGTGGCAAAAGGGATCAGAGGGTATGGAGAGAAGGCAGGTACGGGATACTGAGTTGGATGATCAGCCATGATCACATTGAATGGCGGTGCAGGCTCGAAGGGCCGAATGGCCTACTCCTGCACCTATTTTCTATGTTTCTAAACTCACTGTCTCTCACTCAGTTTCTCTCTCTGTATCTCTCACTGTCTCTCTGTCTCTCTCTCTGTTTCTCTCTCACTCTCTCTCTGTATCTCTCTGTTTCTCTCACAGTCCCTCTCTCTGTATCTCTCTCACAGTCCCTCTCTCTGTACCTCTCATTGTGTGTTTATGAGTAACTTTTTAATATATGTATGTGTGTATATAATTATATATAACATGTTAACAATCTATTATATTATCTAACAATATATTAATGTGATCTAAAAATAAAACATACAAGTGATTTAAATATATATTATATATAAATTGCCTGCCTGGTTTATTCTGATGCGTTTGTGTATGGCTGTTTTATTATTTTGACAGCTCTCTCTGTCTCTGACTTTTAACATCTGAGATAAATGTACGTGTGTGTATGTGTGATTTTAATGCATATATAAGCTGCCTGCATCTTGCGTGTTGTGTGTGCGTGCGTGAGTGTGTATGTCCATATACGTGTGTGTGTGTGCGTGCGTACATGTGTCCGTGCGCGCGTGTGTTCATATATGTGTGCACGTGTGTCCATATATGTGTGTGTGTGTGCGTGTGTCCATATATGTGTGTGTGTGCGCGTGTCCATATATATATGTGTGTGCGAGCGTGTCCATATGTGTGTGTGTGTGTCCTTATATATGTGTGTGTGTGTGCACGTGTGTCCATATATATGTGTGTGCGCGCGTGTCCATATGTGTGTGTGCATGTGTGTCCATATATATGTGTGTGAGCGTGTGTCCATATATGTGTGTGTGTGTGCGCGCGTGTCCATATATATGTATGTGTGTGCGCGCATGTCCATATATGTGTGTGTGTACGCGTGTCCATATATGTGTGTGTGTGCCCATATATGTGTGTATCTGTGCACGTGTGTCCATATATATATGTGTGTGTGCACGTGTGAATGTGTGTGTGCGTGTCCATATATATGTGTGTGCGCGTGTGTGTGTGAATGTGTGTGTGCGTGTCCATATATATGTGTGTGCATGTGTCCGTATGTGTGTGTGTGTGTGCGTGTGAGCGTGTCCGTATGTGTGTGTGTGAGCGTGTGAGCGTGTCTGTATGTGTGTATGTGTGTGTGTGAGCGTGTGTGCGTGTGAGCGTGTCCGTGTGTGTGTTTGAAGAGGTTCACAGCAGGACAGACAAAGGAGAGCCAGTAGATGTTGTGTACCTAGATTTTCAGAAAGCCTTTGATAAGGTGCCACACGTGAGGCTGCTGAGGAAGATGAGAGCCCACGGTATCGGCGGGCAGATACCAGCGCGGATAGCAGGTTGGCTGGATGGCAGAAGGCACAGAGTGGCAATAAAGGGGGCTTTTTCTGGTCGGCTGCCGGTGACTAGCGGAGCTCCGCAGGGCTCGGTGCTGGGGCCGCTACTCTTCACGGTGTATATTAATGATTTGGACGAGGGGATTGAAGGCTTTGTGGCCAGGTTTGCGGATGATACAAAACTAGGTGGTGGGGCAGGTAGTGTGGAGAAAGCAGGGACTCTGCAGAAGGACTTGGACAGGTTGGGAGAGTGGGCAGAGAAGTGGCAGATGGAATACAGTGTAGCAAAGTGTGGAGTCGTGCATTGTGGTCGTCGGGATAAAGGCGTAGACTATTTTCTAAATGGGGGTAGTATCCAGAAATCGGAGGGGCAAAGGGACTTGGGAGCTGGTGCAGGATTCCCAAAATGTTAATCTGCAAGTCGAATCGGTGAAGAAAGCAAACACAATGCTAGCATTTATTTCACGACGGCTTGTATACAAATACAGGGATGTAACGCTGAGGCTCTATAAGGCGCTGGTCAGGCCACATTTGGAATATTGTGAGCAGTTTTGGGCCCCGTATCTGAGGAAGGATGTGCCGGCTCTGGAGAGGGTCCAGAGGAGGTTTACAAGAACGATCCCAGGAGTGAGTGGGTTAACGTATGATGAGCGTTTGTCGGCACTGGGCCTGGACTCGCTGGAGTTTAGAAGGATGAGGGGGAACCACATTGAAACTTCACCGAACAGTGAAAGGCCCAGATAGAGTGGATGTGGAGAGGATGTTTCCACTAGTGGGAGAGTCTAGGACCAGAGGGCACAGCCTCAGAATTAAAGGACGTTCCTTTAGGAAGGAGATGAGGAGGAATTTCTTTAGCCAGAGTGGCGGTGAATCTGCGGAATTCCTTGCCACAGACGGCTGTGGAGGCCACAAGTCAGTGGATATTTTTAAGGCAGAGACAGATAGATTCTTGATTAGTGCGGGTGTCAGGGGTTATGGGGAGAAGGCAGGAGAGTGGGGTTGGGAGGGAGAGATAGATCAGCTGTGATAGAATGGCAGAGTAGACTCGATGGGCCGAACGGCCTAATTCTGCTCTGATAATCCTTGTTGAAGTATCAGAACATGCAGTTTAATCTTGTTTGGGAATAATCAGGTAAAACTCTGCCGAGAAAAAAAATCAAGATGGGTTTTTTAAATTGGAAATTCTTTGACGATATAACAGTCAGAACCTTTTCCCCCCAGGGTGTTAATATCAAAGACTAGAGGGCGCAAGAGCTTTAAGGTGAGAGGGGCAAAGTCTAAAGGAGATGTGCGGGGCAGGTTTGTTTTACACAGAGGGTGGTGGGTGCCTGGAACGCGCTGCCAGGGGTGGGGGTGGAGGCAGGTACGGTCGTGGTGTTTAAGAGGCTTTTGGATCGGACCATGGACATGCAGGGGATGGAGGGACATGGATCACGTGCCGGCAGAGGGGAGTTGGTCTTGGCATCGTGTCCAGCACGGACATTGTGGGCCGAAGGGCCATGACCTCATGCTAATAAATGATAGGAACAGAATTAGGCCATTCGGCCTCCCATTTAAGAATAAGGAGTAAGCCGTTTAGAACGGAGACGAGGAAACACTTTTTCTCACAGAGAGTGGTGAGTCTGTGGAATTCTCTGCCTCAGAGGGCGGTGGAGGCCGGTTCTCTGGATGCTTTCAAGGGAGAGCTAGATAGGGCTCTCAAAGATAGCGGAGTCAGGGGATATGGGGAGAAGGCAGGAACGGGGTACTGATTGGGGATGATCAGCCATGATCACATTAAATGGTGGTGCTGGCCGGAAGGGCCGAATGGCCTCCTCCTGCACCTGTTGTCTATTGTCTCCAAGTCTCCAACACTCCATCTCTAGTCACAGTTGCTTCCCAGAAGTTCATGAGTTCTAGGAGTGGAATTAGGCCATTCGGCCCATCGAGTCTACTCCGCCATTCAATCATGGCTGATCTATCTCTCCCTCCTAACCCCATTCTCCTGCCTTCTCCCCTTAACCCCTGACACCCGCACTAATCAAGAATCTATCTTAAAAATATCCACTGACTTGTGGCCACCACAGCCGTCTGTGGCAAAGAATTCCACAGATTCACCACCCTCTGGCTAAAGAAATTCCTCCTCATCTCCTTCCTAAAAGGACCCCAAACGTCCTTTATTTGACCTGTGGTCTGCGACTATGGCCTAATCCTCTCCTGTCCCTCGATTATGTTAAGGTTAGTTTAGAGCTACAGCGAGGAAACAGGCCCTTCGGCCCACCGAGTCCGTGCCGACCAGCGATCCCCGCACACTAACACAGTCCTACGCACACCAGGGACAGTTTACGTTTTTTGCCTGGTCAATTAACCGCCAAACCTGCACGTCTTTGGAGTGTGGGAAGAGAGTGTTGGCCGGTGTGGGCGAGTTGGGCCGAAGGGCCTGTTTCCATGCTGTGACTTCAAAAGTATTTCCATCAGTCTACAAAACGTTGCCTACCAGGGATACTAAAAGGGGGTGCGGAAATAACAATAGACAACAGACAATAGGAGCAGGGAGGTTCTACTGCAGTTGTACAGGGTTTTGGTGAGGCCACACCTGGAGTATTGCGTACAGTTTTGGTCTCCAAATCTGAGGAAAGACATCCTTGCCATAGAGGGGGTACAGAGAAGATTCACCAGGCTGATTCCTGGGATGTCAGGACTTCCATATGAGGAAAGACTGGATAGACTCGGCTTGTACTCGATGGAATTTAGAAGATTGAGGGGGGATCTTAAGGGACAGAAGTTTAGGGGTAACATGAGGGGGAACTTCTTTACTCAGAGAGTGGTGGCTGTGTGGAATGATCTTCCTGCAGAAGTGGTGGAGGCAGGATCGATTTTAACATTTAAAAGTAAAGTGGATAGGTATATGGACGGGAAGGGAATGGAGGGGTATGGTCTGAGTGCAGGTAGATGGGACTAGGGGAAAATAAATGGTCGACACGGACTGGAAGGGCCGAGAAGGCCTGTTTCCGTGCTGTAATTGTAATATGGTTATCTTATATAAACTTACAAAATTCTTAAGGGGTTGGACAAGCTAGATGCTGGAAGATTGTTCCCGATGTTGGGGGAGTCCAGGACAAGGGGTCACAGTCTAAGGATAAGGGGGAATTCCTTTAGGACCGAAATGAGGAAAACATTCTTTACACAGAGAGTGGTGGGTCTCTGGAACTCTCTGCCACAGAAGGTAGTTGAGGCCAGTTCATTGGCTATATTTAAGAGGGTGTTAGATGTGGCACTTGTTGCTAAAGGGATCAGGGGGTATGGAGAGAAAGCAGGTACGGGATACTGAGTTGGATGATCAGCCATGATCACATTGAATGGCGGTGCAGGCTCGAAGGGCCGAATGGCCTACTCCTGAACCTATTTTTCTATGTTCTATGTTTCTAATAGACAATAGGTGACTGTTATATCGTCAAAAAATGTCTGATTTAAGAAACACATCTCGGTTTTTTTCTAGACAGGGTTTTACCTGATAGTTTCTAGAATGTTGCCAAACATGATTCAACTGCATGTTCTGATACTTCAACAAGGATTATCAGAGCAGAATTAGGCCATTTGGCCCTTCGAGCCAGCACCGCCATTCAATGTGATCATGGCTGATCATCCCCAATCAGTACCCCGTTCCTGTCTTCTCCCCATATCCACTGACTCCGCTATCTTCAAGAGCCCTATCTAGCTCTCCCTTGAAAGCATCCAGAGAACCGGCCTCCACCGCCCTCTGAGGCAGAGAATTCCACAGACTCACAACTCTCCGTGTGGTAAATGCAGGCCTTTAGTTGAGTTGAGTTTAGAGATACAGGCCCGGGACCACGCCGGCCAGCGATCCCCGCACGCTAACGCCATCCCACCCACACTTGGGACAATTTACAGAAGCCAATTAACCTACAAACCTGTGGAGTGCGGGAGGAAACCGGAGCACCCGGAGAAAACCCACTCGGGTCACGGGGAGAGCGTGCAAACTGGCGCACGGACGGCGCCCCGTGGTCGGGATGGAACGCCGTGAGGCGGCAACTCTACCGCTGCACAAGCCCGCCAACCTTTCTTTCTTTCCAAGGTTAAATGCCCCACCGACGGATATTTGATTCGCTGCCCTTTCATAGAACCTTGCTTTGAGGTTGGAGCGACTGCAACTTGTTTTCATGCCCCCACTTTCACATCCCTTCTATAATAGGCGGTTCAACGCTGTAACTCTATATTCCTCTCTGTTCTACCTGTATGTGGGCCTGATTGTACTCCGTAATAATATGATTTGATCTGAGCCAACAAAAGCTTTTCACCGAGTCTCGGTGCGTGTGGAGCAGATACAGCCCAGATTACCCACCATGCTTTGTCCCCCTCCACCCCCGCACCCCCCGCGCTCTGTGCAACGTCACCTACTCGGTGGGCCGAAGGGCCTGGTTCCACACTATCCCACTAAACTATACCAAACCCGGGCCCTCGATTCACGGCAACATCCTTGTAAACCTTCTCTGCACTCAGATTCAGATTCAGATACATAGAAACATAGAAATTAGGTGCAGGAGGAGGCCATTCGGCCCTTCGAGCCTGCACCGCCATTCAATGTGATCATGGCTGATCATCCCCAATCAGTACCCCGTTCCTGCCTTCTCCCCATATCCCCTGACTCCGCTATCTTTAAGAGCTCTATCTAGCTCTCTCTTTTGATTTGTCCTGCCAAGATGTAGCACCTCACACTTATCAGCATTAAACTCCATCTGCCATCTTTCAGCCCACTCTTCCAAATAGTCCCACGTCACCTGACCAGACTCACCCCCATTGGAAAGCACACCGACTGAAGAATCTCGCCTCCGGATGCGGAATAACGGACTAGTCGCTGCCCCTGTTTCCACCGAGATAGAAACATAGACAATAGGTGCAGGAGTAGAGGCCATTCGGCCCTTCGAGCCTGCACCGCCATTCAATACGATCATGGCTGATCATCCAACTCAGTATCCCGTACCTGCCTTCTCTCCATACCCTCTGATCCCTTTAGCCACAAGGGCCACATCTAACTCCCTCTTAAATATAGCCAATGAACAGGCCTCAACTACCCTCTGTGGCAGAGAGTTCCAGAGACCCACCACTCTCTGTGTGAAAAAAGCCCTTCTCATCTCGGTCCTGAAGGATTTCCCCCTTATCCTTAAGCTGCAACCCCTTGTCCTGGACTTCCCCAACATCGGGAACAATCTTCCTGCATCTAGCCTGTTCAACCCCTTAAGAATTTTGTAAGTTTCTATAAGATCCCCTCTCAATCTCCTAAATTCTAGAGAGTATAAACCGAGTCTATGCAGTCTTTGTTCATAAGGCAGTCCTGACATCTCAGGAATCAGTCTGGTGAACCTTCTCTGTACCCCCTCTATGGCAATAATGTCCTTCCTCAGATTTGGAGACCAGAACTGTACGCAATACTCCAGGTGTGGTCTCACCAAGACCCTGTACAACTGCAGTAGAACCTCCCTGCTCCTATACTCAAATCCTTTTGCTATGAAAGCTAACATACCATTCGCTTTCTTCACTGCCTGCTGCACCTGCATGCCTACTTTCAATGACTGGTGTACCATGACACCCAGGTCGCGCTGCATCTCCCCTTTTCCTAATCGGCCTCCATTTAGGGTGGGAAAGCCTGAGGCCTTCCATAACAAGAGGAGTTGAGTATAGGAGCAAAGAGGTCCTTCTGCAGTTGTACAGGGCCCTAGTGAGACCACACCTAGAGTATTGTGTGCAGTTTTGGTCCCCTAATTTGAGGAAGGACATTCTTGCTATTGAGGGAGTGCAGCGTAGGTTCACCAGGTTAATTCCTGGGATGGCGGGACTGTCATATGCTGAGAGAATGGAGCGGCTGGGCTTGTGCACTCTGGAATTTAGGATGAGAGGAAATCTTGTTGAAACATATAAGATTATTAAGGGGCTGGACACAAATAGCACCAAATGTGGTAATACACAACAGACAATAGGTGCAGGAGGAGGCCATTCGGCCCTTCGAGCCAGCACCGCCATTCAATGTGATCATGGCTGATCATCCCCAATCAGTACCCCGTTCCCGCCTTCTCCCCATATCCCCTGACTTCGCTATCTTTAAGAGCCCTATCTAGCTCTCTCTTGAAAGCATCCAGAAAACCGGCCTCCACCGCCCTCTGAGGCAGAGAATTCCACAGACTCACAACTCTCTGTGAGAAAAAGTGTTTCCTCGTCTCCGTTCTAAATGGCTTACTCCTTATTCTTAAACTGTGCGTGGCCCCTGGTTCTGGACTCCCCCAACATCGGGAACATGTTTCCTGCCTCTACCGTGTCCAAACCCTTAACAATCTTATATGTTTCAATGAGATCCCCTCTCATCATTCTAAACTCCAGAGTGCACAAGCCCAGCCGCTCCATTCTCTCAGCATATGACAGTCCCGCCATCCCGGGGATTAACCTTGTAAACCTACGCTGCACTCCCTCAATAGCAAGAATGGCCTTCCTCAAATTAGGGGACCAGAACTGCACACAATACTCCAGGTGTGGTCTCACTAGGGCCCTGTACAACTGCAGAAGGACCTCTTTGCTCCTATACTCGACTCCTCTTGTTATAAAGGCCAACATGCCATTGGCTTTCTTCACTGCCTGCTGTACCTGCATGCAATGCTTCTACCTGCATTGGCGTGTATCAAGGAACAGCAGATGCTGGTTTAAACCGAGATAGGGCCACAGTCTTAGACTAAAGGGGAGGCCATTTAAGACTGAGGTGAGAAAAAACTTTTTCACCCAGAGAGTTGTGAATTTGTGGAATTCCCTGCCACAGAGGGCAGTGGAGGCCAAGTCACTGGATGGATTTAAGAGAGAGTTAGATAGAGCTCTAGGGGCTAGTGGAGTCAAGGGATATGGGGAGAAGGCAGGCACGGGTTATTGATTGGGACGATCAGCCATGATCGCAATGAATGGCGGTGCTGGCTCGAAGGGCCGAATGGCCTCCTCCTGCACTTATTTTCTGTGTTTTCTACACAGAAAATAGTACCTCAGCGGGACAGGCAGCATCTGCGGGGAGAAGGAATGGGCGAGGTTTCGGGTCGAGGCCCTTCTCCACACTGGCCGAGTTTGGTGAGTGGGAGGGAACGTCCCTGCTTTGCACGTACTGTACAAGAATAAGGCACAGTTATTTTCAGCAGCCACATAAACACACAAGGCTGTACGATCTGGAAACACACCGAGACAAACATTGACCGCCGCTGGGTGATGATCAACCTGGCCTGAGGCGGACTTTGGACTTCACAAAGCTGCCCGCTCTCCCAGTCCTGGGACAGTTTCATCCCAGCTGTGAGCAGGCAACTGAACCATCCAACCAGCTGACTAGCCAGCGGTCCTGACCTCCCATCTACTTCGAGTCATAGCAGAGTGATACAGGCCCTTCGGCCCAACACTGTCCCACCTACACTCGCCCCACCTGCCCGCGTTTGGTCCATATCCCTCCAAACCCGTCCTATCCATGCACCTGTCTAACTGTTTCTTAAATGTTGGGATCGTCCCAGCCTCCTCTGCCAGCTCGTTCCGTACACCCACCACCCTCTGTGTGGAAAAACTTGCCCCTCTGGATGCTTTCAAGGGAGAGTTAGATCAGGCTCTTAAAGATAGCAGAGTCAGGGGATATGGGGAGAAGGCAGGAACGGGGTACTGATTGGGGATGATCAGCCGTGATCACAGTGAAATGGCGGTGTTGGCACGAAGGGCCGAATGGCCTCCTCCTGCACCCAAAGCTTAGGAAACATTTGGATAGGTTCAATGTGATCAGCCATGATCACAGTGAAATGGCGGTGCAGGCTCGAAGGGCCGAATGGCCTACTCCTGCACCTGTTTTTCTATGTTTCTATGTTTGTCTATTGCCAACACCGACCAACATGTCCGTGCTCCACCAGTCCCACCTGCCCGCGCTTGGTCCATATCCCTCCAAACCTGTACTATCTATGTAACTGTCTAACTGTTTCTTAAACGTTGGGATAGTCCCCAGCCTCAACTACCTCCTCTGGCAGCTCGTTCCGTACACCCACCACCCTCTGTGTGGAAAAAGTTGCCCCTCAGATTCCTATTAAATCTTTTCCCCTTCACCTTAAACCCGTGTCCCCTGGTCCTCGATTCCCCTACTCTGGGCAAGAGAGTCTGTGCGTCTGTCTAACCGATCTATTCCCCATTGGACTATCTTTAATCGGAATGTGTCGGAAGGTACTGCAGGTGCTCTTCACACAGAGAGTGGTGAGTCTCTGGAATTCTCTGCCACAGAGGGTAGTTGAGGCCAGTTCGTTGGCTATATTTAAGAGGGAGTTAGATGTGGCCCTTGTGGCTAAGGGGATCAGGGGGTACGGAGAGAAGGCAGGTACGGGATACTGAGTTGGATGATCAGCCATGATCACATTGAATGGCGGTGCTGGCTCGAAGGGCCGAATGGCCTGCTCCTGCACCTATTTTCAAAGTTTCTATGTTTACACTGAAGATAGACACAAATGCTGGAGTTTTCCTCTGATGTAGGACGAGGTGGACTGATGATCTCCTGGTGGCCCAGCAATTTAACTCCCGCTCCCATTCCCGCACTGACCTTTCTGTCCTGGGCCTCCTCCACTGTCAGAGTGAGGCCCAGCGCACCTTGGAGGAACAGCACCTCATATTTCGCTTGGGCAGCTTACACCCCAGCGGTATGAACATTGACTTCTTCAACTTCATGTAGCCCTTGCTTTCCCTCCCTCTCCATCCCTCCCCCACCCTAGCTCGACTAGTTTCACTGTCCTCCTGGTCAAATATTATTGATTGTTCCTTCGTTGTCACCTTTCCCTCAGCCGACAATGGACCGTTCTACATTCCCTTTGCCTCGTTTCCTTTCATCTATAGTTTTCACACCTCACCCTTCCATATCCCCAGATTCCCTCTGCCCTGACTCGAGTGTCTTGACCCGAAACGTCACCTATCCATGTTCTCCACAGATGCTGCCTGACCCGCTGAGTTACTCCAGCACTCTGTGAAACGTCACCTATCCATGTTCTCCACAGATGCTGCCTGACCCGCTGAGTTACTCCAGCACTCTGTGAAACGTCACCTATCCATGTTCCCCACAGATGCTGCCTGACCCGCTGAGTTACTCCAGCACTCTGTGAAACGTCACCTATCCATGTTCTCCACAGATGCTGCCTGACCCGCTGAGTTACTCCAGCACTCTGTGAAACGTCACCTATCCACGTTCTCCACAGATGCTGCCTGACCCGCTGAGTTACTCCAGCACTCTGTGAAACGTCACCTATCCACGTTCTCCACAGACGCTGCCTGACCCGCTGAGTTACTCCAGCACTCTGTGAAACGTCACCTATCCATGTTCCCCACAGATGCTGCCTGACCCGCTGAGTTACTCCAGCACTCTGTGAAACGTCACCTATCCATGTTCTCCACAGATGCTGCCTGACACGCTGAGTTACTCCAGCACTCTGTGGAACGTCACCTATCCGTGTTCTCCACAGATGCTGCCTGACCCGCTGAGTTACTCCAGCACTCTGTGAAACGTCACCTATCCACGTTCTCCACAGATGCTGCCTGACCCGCTGAGTTACTCCAGCACTCTGTGAAACGTCACCTATCCATGTTCTCCACAGATGCTGCCTGACCCGCTGAGTTACTCCAGCACTCTGTGAAACGTCACCTATCCACGTTCTCCACAGACGCTGCCTGACCCGCTGAGTAAAGGGCCTGTCCTACCAGCATCCGACTCCATGCGATGAGCGCGATCAAACTAGAAGCGGGGGCCGCGTGGAGGTCGGGTGATCCCCTGTACAGGGCCATTCCCACCAGCATGCGCCTGCATGCGGCAAGCGCGACCAAACCGGCAGCGAGGGGCCGCGCGGAGGTCGGGTGAGTGGCGCAACGCGGCGCAAAGTGAGGCGAACTCGGAGCAAAGTCTTAAGGTAAGTTCGCCAGGACAGAGAGGGGCACACAGAGAGGGGCACAGAGGCACACACAGAGAGGGGCACAGAGGCACACACACACACACAGAGGGCCACGGAGCCACACACATAGAGGGTCACGGAGGCACCTACAGAGAGGGTCACGGAGGCACGAGGTCGAGACGGTGTGTAATGCGTCGAGGCGACTGCGAGCCGACAAGCCGTTGCCGTGCGGAATTTTTGAACACGGTCAGTTTTTCGGAGCCCCGCGCGCTGTCGGGACGAACTCCGCACAATTCCGGCGATCGAAGTGGGACTGGCCCCGTGACGCCGGACGGCTCAAGCGACCACGTTAGGTCGCGCTCATCGCATGGATTTGCATGCTGGTGGGACAGGTCGTTTACTCCAGCACTCTGCGTCTAACTTTAATCGGACTTTAGTGGACTAAACCTTGCATGAAAAATCACTCCCTGAACCATGTATCTGCACACTGCTGGACGACTCGATTGTAATCGCGTGTTGTCTTTCCGCTGGCTGGTTAGCACGCGAGGAGATGTTTTCACTGCACACATGGCCGTGAAAGTTGTCTTGGTCATCTCCCCACCGCTGGCCTGCTCAAGCGAGGTGAGTCATTGATCAACTGAGGACCAGATCGCTGTAGGATTAATGAAACATTTGGCGGTGGCTGCGAGATTAAGCATTAACTCAAGCGTAAGGTGCGTAGGACTGTCTTCCCAGGAGCAGGGCAGCTCTGTTCTGGAGCAGGGTGCCTGGGAGCGGCAGGCTAAAGATTAACCCCCAGAGCAGGTGAATCGAGGACCAGGAGACATAAGTTCAAGGTGAATGCGAAAAGTGTTTAATAGGAATCTGAGGGGGTAACCTTTTCACACAGAGGGTGGTGGGCGTATGGAACGAGTTGGCGGAGGAGGTAGTTGAGGCTGGGACTATCCCAACGTTTAAGAAACAGTTAGACAGGTACATGGATAGGTCGGGTTTGGAGGGATGGGGACCAAACGCGGGCAGGTGGGGGGACTGGTGTAAACGGGACATTGTTGGCTGGTCAGGGCACGTTGGGCCGAAGGGCCTGTTTCCACGCTGTGACTCCACCACAACGAGGAGACCAGGAACCCATCCCCGGAGAGAGAGAAACGGAGACAATAGGTGCAGGAGGAGGCCATTCGGCCCTTGGAGCCGGCACCGCCAGTCAATGCGATCTTTCTTTCCTCGTGTCCTAATGCTATATTGAGGCTCGCCGCGGCTGCACGCACCACATTACGCTATTGTAGTGTTAAGTACAACGTCCGCAGTAGTACATGGACGATCTGGCAATGGTCATTGCAGTCGGTGTCGCGTTGTCTCCGGGGCGGAAATCCTGGGGGGGGACATTTTAAGAATATTTTAGGAATAAGGGGTAAGCCATTTAGAACGGAGACGATGAAACATGTTAGAGGCAGGAAACCATGTTCCCGATGTAGGGGGAGTCCAGAACCAGGGGCCACAGTTTAAGAATAAGGGGTAAGCCATTTAGAACGGAGACGAGGAAACACTTTTTCTCACAGAGAGTGGTGAGTCTGTGGAATTCTCTGCCTCAGAGGGCGGTGGAGGCCGGTTCTCTGGATGCTTTCAAGAGAGAGCTAGACAGGGCTCTTAAAAATAGCGGAGTCAGGGGATATGGGGAGAAGGCAGGAACGGGGTACTGAATGTGGATGATCAGCCATGATCACAGTGAATGGCGGTGCTGGCTCGAAGGGCCGAATGGCCTCCTCCTGCACCTGTTGTCTATTGTCTATTGACATGGGGGGGACGTCCCCCGCTGGTTTGAGATTTGGGGGACAACCCCCCTCCGCCCCCCCCATGTTTTGTAATCCGGACTTTATCAGACGCTTTCTAAGGGCTGAATCGGCACATTCGCGGGGCCTTTCATCGCCCGGCGCGGCTTAAAATCAAACTGATACAAAGAGGCGATCGAGGCTCCCGATGTTGAAGCCCCCGCCGGGCGATGAAAGGCCCCGTGAACGGGCCGATTGAAGCCGCACGATTCGGGGCGGACGGAGCTGCTGTGGCTGGAGTTCGGAGTCGGTCACCAACCAGGTCAGCTCCCGATGTTACCGTCCGCAGGGCCCACGGATGAAGCCTCGCGTGTGTGCGCGTGTTCGCGCGCGGCCGCCAAGAAATTGTGTCCCCCCCCCATGTTTTGATAGTGATTTTCGTGCCTGCAATGTCTGGGTCTGTGTGCCACAGTCACAGGTTGTTGTGCCCTCGATGTGGCCCCATTTGTGCCCCATTGTCACCCTAGACCCACGCCCCCGCCCCCCCCCCCCCCCGACCCCGGTCCCCAGTCAGTCGAGACATCCCCAGTTCATCTCCAGTTCAGCACTGCTCCTGGTATGTTCCCAGACTGATTCCTGCGATGTCAGGACTTCCATATGAAGAAAGACTCGGCTTGTACTCGCTAGAATTTATAAAACTGAGGGGGGATCTCATAGAAACTTACAAAATTCTTAAGGGGTTGGACAGGCTAGATGCTGGAAGATTGTTCCCGATGTTGGGGAGGTCCAGGACAAGGGGCCGCAGTTTAAGGATTAGGGGGAAATCTTTTAGGACTGAGATGAGAAGATCTTTTTTAACACTGAGAGTGGTGAATCTCTGGAACTCTCTGCCACAGAGGGTAGTTGAGGCCAGTTCATTGGCTATATTTAAGAGGGAGTTAGATGTGGCCGTTGTGGCTAAAGGGATCAGAGGGTATGGAGAGAAGGCAGGTACGGGATACTGAGTTAGATGATCAGCCATGATCATATTGAATGGCGGTGCAGGCTCGAAGGGCCGAATGGCCTCTACTCCTGCACCTATTGTCTATGTTTCTATCTCGGTGGAAACAGGGGCAGTGACTAGTCCGTTATTCCGCATCCGGAGGCGAGATTCTTCAGTCGGTGTGCTTTCCAATGGGGGTGAGTCTGGTCAGGCGAGGTGGGGCCATTTGGAAGAGTGGGCTGAAAGATGGCAGATGGAGTTTAATGCTGATAAGTGTGAGGTGCTACATCTTGGCAGGACAAATCAAAATAGGACGTACATGGTAAATGGTAGGGAATTGAGAAATGCTGTGGAACAGAGGGATCTAGGAATAACTGTGCATAGTTCCCTGAAGGTGGAATCGCATGTAGATAGGGTGGTAAAGAAAGCTTTTGGTGTGCTGGCCTTTATAAATCAGAGCATTGAATATAGGAGTAGGGAAGTAATGTTAAAATTGTACAAGGCATTGGTGAGACCAATTCTGGAGTATGGTGTACAATTTTAGTCGCCTAATTATAGGAAGGATGTCAACAAAATAGAGAGAGTACAGAGGAGATTCACTAGAATGTTGCCTGGGTTCCAGCAACTAAGTTACAGAGAAAGGTTGAACAAGTTAGGTCTTTATTCTTTGGAGCGCAGAAGGTTAAGGGGGGACTTGATTGAGGTCTTTAAAATGATGAAAGGGATAGACAGAGTTGACGTGGATAAGCTTTTCCCATTGAGGGTAGGGAAGATTCAAACAAGAGGGCATGACATGAGAATTAAGGGACAGAAGTTTAGGGGTAACATGAGGGGGAACTTCTTTACTCAGAGAGTGGTGGCTGTGTGGAATGATCTTCCAGCAGAAGTGGTGGAGGCAGGATTGATTTTTCCATTTAAAAGTAAAGTGGATAGGTATATGGACCGGAAGGGAATGGAGGGGTATGGTCTGAGTGCAGGTAGATGGGACTAGGGGAAAATAAATGGTCGGCACGGACTGGAAGGGCCGAGAAGGCCTGTTTCCGTGCTGTAATTGTTATATGGTTACTAGTGCAGATGGGGCATTGTTGGCCGGTGTGGGCAAGTTGGGCCGAAGGGCCCGTTTCCACGCTGCATCGCGTCCGTGACACCTCGCGCCGCGCGCACGGCACGTGAGGGAGCGGAGGCGCAGTCAACCGTACACATGTGACGGGGCATCGAACAGAAGTCACAACGCAGCCCACAATCACCACCCTTCCACCCTCTCCCCTCACACCCAGTTCATCGGTTCAGAATTAGGCCATTCGGCCCATCAAGTCTACTCCGCTATTCAATCGTGGCTGATCTATCTCTCCCTCCTAACCCCATTCCCCTGCCTTCTTCTCATAACCCCTGACACCCGCACTAAAGTAAGCAAGTACGCTTATTGGCCAAGTATTCACATACAAGGAATTTGCCTTGGTGCTCCGTCCTCAAGTAACAACATGACATACAGTGACACCCGCACTAATCAAGAATCTATCTATCTCTGCCTCAAAAACATCCACTGACTTGTGGCCTCCTCAGCCGTCTGTGGCAAATAATCCCACAGATTCACCACCCTCTGGCTAAAGACATTCCTCCTCATCTCCTTTCCAAAGGAACGTCCTTTAATTCTGAGGCTGTGCCCTCTGGTCCTAGACTCTCCCACTAGTGGAAACATCCTCTCCACATCCACTCTACCCTGGCGCTCCAAAGAATAAAGACCTAACTTGTTCAACCTTTCTCTGTAACTTAGCCCTAAATGGCCTACGCCTTATCTTAAACTGTGACCCCTGGTTCTGGACTCCCCCAACTTCGGGAACATTTTTCTTGCATCGAGCCTGTCCAATCCTTTAAGGATTTTATATGTTTTTATTAGATCCCCTCTCGTGCTTCTGCCCACTCACCCAACCTATCCAAGTTTCCCTGCAGCCTCTTAGCATCCTCCTCGCAGCTCACACTGCCACCCAGCTTTGTGTCGTCCACAAACTTGGAGATGCTATAACCATATAACCATTTAACCATGTAACAATTACAGCACGGAAACGGGCCTTCTCGGCCCTTCCAGTCCGTGACGACCATTTATTGGAAGGGCCTGGAAGGGCCGCGAGGGCCTGTTTCCGTGCTGTAATTGTTATATGGTTATATGGTTATGTTGGGGGAGTCCAGAACCAGGGGCCACACACAGTTTAAGAATAAGGGGTTGGCCATTTAGAACGGAGACGAGGAAACACTTTATCTCACAGAGAGTATGTGAGTCTGTGGAATTCTCTGCCTCAGAGGGCGGTGGAGGCCGGTTCTCTGGATGCTTTCAAGAGAGAGCTAGATAGGGCTCTTAAAGATAGCGGAGTCAGGGGATATGGGGAGAAGGCAGGAACGGGGTACTGATTGGGGATGATCAGCCATGATCACATTGAATGGTCTTTATTCTTTGGAGCGCAGAAGGTTAAGGGGGGACTTGATTGAGGTCTTTAAAATGATGAAAGGGATAGACAGAGTTGACGTGGATAAGCTTTTCCCATTGAGGGTAGGGAAGATTCAAACAAGAGGGCATGACATGAGAATTAAGGGACAGAATTTTAGGGGTAGCATGAGGGGGAACTTCTTTACTCAGAGAGTGGTGGCTGTGTGGAATGATCTTCCAGCACAAGTGGTGGAGGCAGGATCGATTTTAACATTTAAAAGTAAAGTGGATAGGTATATGGACGGGAAGGGAATGGAGGGGTATGGTCTGAGTGCAGGTAGATGGGACTAGGGGAAAATAAATGGTCGGCACGGACTGGAAGGGCCGAGAGGGCCTGTTTCCGTGCTGTAATTGTTATATGGTTATGTTGGGGGAGTCCAGAACCAGGGGCCACAGTTTAAGAATAAGGGGTTGGCCATTTAGAACGGAGACGAGGAAACACTTTATCTCACAGAGAGTATGTGAGTCTGTGGAATTCTCTGCCTCAGAGGGCGGTGGAGGCCGGTTCTCTGGATGCTTTCAAGAGAGAGCTAGATAGGGCTTTTAAAGATAGCGGAGTCAGGGGATATGGGGAGGAGGCAGGAACGGGGTACTGATTGGGGATGATCACATTGAATGGCGGTGCTGGCTGGAAGGGCCGAACGGCCTCTACTCCTGCGCCTATTGTCCGTGTTTCTGTGTGTTAAATCTCTTGTGTGATGCTGGAGTTGTGAGTTGCCGTGTGAAATTCTGCACTACATGCTGGCGGGCTAATTATAGTGGACGCCACACTGATGCTGAGTAAAGTTGCCCCATCATTGACCAGAGATGGTCAGAGCAGAGACATATCACATTGCAGCCTCCAGACCAGCGCGTGTGTGTCATCGTCCAACCTTCACTCTCAAAACGCCCTCTCTCTGCTTGCAGCTCAGTTCATTGTAATCGGTAGGGAATTGAAGAATACAGTTGAACAGAGGGATCTGGGAATAACTGTGCATAGTTCCTTGAAGGTGGAATCTCATATAGATAGGGTGGTAAAGAAAGCTTTTGGTGTGCTAGCCTTTATAAATCAGAGCATTGAGTATAGAAGCTGGGATGTAATGTTAAAATTGTACAAGGCATTGGTGAGACCAATTCTGGAGTATGGTGTACAATTTTGGTCGCCCAATTATAGGAAGGATGTCAACAAAATAGAGAGGGTACAGAGGAGATTTACTAGAATGTTGCCTGGGTTTCAACAGCTAAGTTACAGAGATAGGTTGAATAAGTTAGGTCTTTATTCGCTGGAGCGCAGAAGGTTAAGGGGGGACTTGATAGAGGTCTTTAAAATGATGAGAGGGATAGACAGAGTTGATGTGGACAAGCTTTTCCCTTTGAGAATAGGGAAGATTCAAACACGAGGACATGACTTTAGAATTAAGGGACAGAGGTTTAGGGGTAACATGAGGGGGAACATCTTTACTCAGAGAGTGGTGGCTGTGTGGAATGAGCTTCCAGCAGAAGTGGTGGAGGCAGGATCGTTTGCCCTCCTGGGAGTAAGGCAATCACAATCACATTACTCAATTCTTAAAAGGCCTACAGGCAGACATACACCAGCTCAGTTCAGGAACATAGACATAGAAACATAGAAAAATAGGTGCAGGAGTAGGCCATTCGGCCCTTCGAGCCTGCACCGCCATTCAATGTGATCATGGCTGATCATCCAACTCAGTATCCCGTACCTGCCTTCTCTCCATACCCTCTGATCCCCTTAGCCACAAGGGCCACATCTAACTCCCTCTTAAATGTAGCCAATGAACTGGCCTCAACTACCCTCCGTGGCAGAGAGTTCCAGAGACCCACCACTCTCTGTGTGAAAAAAGTCCTTCTCATCTCGGTCCTAAAGGATTTCCCCCTTATCCTTAAGCTGTGACCCCTTGTCCTGGACCTCCCCAACATCGGGAACAATCTTCCTGCATCTAGCCTGTCCAACCCCTTAAGAATTTTGTAAGTTTCTATAAGATCCAGGAGCAGGAATAGGTGCAGGAGTAGGCCATTCGGCCCTTCGAAAGTGTACAGATACTGGGTAAAGGGAATAACGTTTAGCGCAAGGTAACGTCTAGTAACGTCCGATTAAAGATAGTACGAGGGTCACCAATGAGGTAGATGGTAGCTCAGGACCGCTCTCTAGTTGGTGAGAGGATGGTTCAGTTGCCTGATAATATTTGGGAAGAAACTGTCCCTGATTCTGGAGGAAGACACAGAGTGCTGGAGTAACTCAGCGGGTCAGGCAGCATCTGTGGAGAACATGGATAGGTGACGTTTCACAGAGTGCTGGAGTAACTCAGCGGGTCAGGCAGCATCTGTGGAGAACATGGATAGGTGACGTTTCACAGAGTGCTGGAGTAACTCAGCGGGTCAGGCAGCATCTGTGGAGAACATGGATAGGTGACGTTTCACAGAGTGCTGGAGTAACTCAGCGGGTCAGGCAGCATCTGTGGGGAACATGGATAGGTGACGTTTCGAGTCGAGGCCCTTGTTCAGACTGAGAGTCAGGGGAGGGGGAAACGAGAGATAGAGACAGCGATGCGGAGAGATATAGAAGGAATGAATGAAAGATATGCAGAAGAGGGACGATGACATCTCCGGAGTCCACATCTCACGTGGGTGGCTGTACCAGGTACAAGGCGGTCTCCTGCCATGCCATTTTCCCACAGGGGGTGGTGGGTGTGTGGAACGAGCTGCCGGAGGAGGTAGATGAGGCTGGGACTATCCCAACGTTTAAGAAACAGTTGGACAGGTACATGGATAGGACGGGTTTGGAGGGATATGGACCAAACGCGGGCAGGTGGGACTAGTGTAGATTGGGCAAGTTGGGCCGAAGGACCTGTGTGACTCTGTGACTCTATCTAAGGCAGGCAGCGACATTGTTGGGTTTAAACCCCGAGCATGCAGTCACAGGTTTAAATTTAGCTCGGGCAAGACACTGGCTCAGGAAAGCGAACACCAGGCAGAAACATGAGAATGGATCCGAGCCTTGTATAGACAGCTCACACAGCCCAGCAAGCCTGCACTCAAACTGGTGGGGCAGCGCTGTTATATAGAGTCACAGAGTCACAGGGACACAGAGACACAGAGACACAGAGACACAGAGCGTCACAGAGACACACAGAGTCACAGAGACACAGAGACACAGAGACACAGAGACACAGAGTCACAGAGACACAGAGACACAGAGACACAGAGTCACAGAGACACAGAGACACAGAGACACAGAGACACAGAGACACAGAGTCACAGAGACACAGAGACACAGAGACACAGAGACACAGAGACACACAGAGCCACAGAGACACAGACACAGAGACACAGAGACACAGAGACACAGAGACACAGGGACACAGAGACACAGAGACACAGAGTCACACAGAGACACAGAGACACAGAGACACAGAGACACAGAGTCACAGAGACACAGTCACAGAGTCACAGAGACACAGAGACACAGAGACACAGTCACAGAGTCACAGAGACACAGAGACACAGAGACACAGAGTCACAGAGTCACAGAGACACGGAGACACAGAGACACAGAGACACAGAGACACAGAGACACAGAGACACAGAGACACAGAGTCACAGAGACACAGTCACAGAGTCACAGAGACACAGAGACACAGAGACACAGTCACAGAGTCACAGAGACACAGAGTCACAGAGACACAGAGTCACAGAGACACAGTCACAGAGTCACAGAGACACAGAGACACAGAGACACAGTCACAGAGTCACAGAGACACAGAGTCACAGAGACACAGTCACAGAGTCACAGAGACACAGAGACACAGAGACACAGTCACAGAGTCACAGAGACACAGAGACACAGAGACACAGAGTCACAGAGAGACACAGAGACACAGAGACACAGAGACACAGAGACACAGAGACACAGTCACAGAGTCACAGAGACACAGAGACACAGAGACACAGAGACACAGAGACACAGAGTCACAGAGACACAGAGACACAGAGACACAGAGTCACAGAGACACAGAGACACAGAGACACAGAGTCACAGAGACACAGAGTCACAGAGACACAGAGACACAGAGACACAGAGACACAGAGTCACAGAGACACAGAGTCACAGAGAGACAGAGACACAGAGACACAGAGACACAGAGACACAGAGTCACAGAGACACAGAGACACAGAGACACAGAGGCACAGAGACACAGAGGCACAGAGACACAGAGACACAGAGACACAGAGACACAGAGTCACAGAGACACAGAGGCACAGAGGCACAGAGACACAGAGACACAGAGACACAGAGTCACAGAGACACAGAGGCACAGAGACACAGAGTCACAGAGTCACAGAGTCACAGAGTCACAGAGACACAGACACACAGTCACAGAGACACAGAGACACAGAGACACACAGTCACACACAGAGACACAGAGACACAGAGACACAGAGTCACGGAGACACAGAGACACAGAGACACAGAGACACAGAGTCACAGAGACACAGAGACACAGAGTCACACAGAGACACAGTCACACACAGAGACACAGAGACACAGAGACACAGAGTCACACAGAGACACAGAGACACAGAGACACAGAGTCACACAGAGACACAGTCACACACAGAGACACAGAGTCACAGAGACACAGAGACACAGAGTCACAGAGACACAGAGACACAGAGTCACAGAGACACAGAGACACAGAGTCACAGAGACACAGAGTCACAGAGACACAGTCACAGAGACACAGAGACACAGAGTCACAGAGACACAGTCACACACAGAGACACAGAGTCACAGAGACACAGAGACACAGAGTCACAGAGACACAGAGTCACAGAGACACAGAGTCACAGAGACACAGTCACAGAGACACAGAGACACAGAGTCACAGAGTCACAGAGACACAGAGTCACAGAGACACAGTCACAGAGACACAGAGACACAGAGTCACAGAGACACAGTCACACACAGAGACACAGAGACACAGAGACACAGTGTCACAGAGTCACAGAGACACAGTCACAGAGACACAGAGACACAGACACACAGACACACACAGAGACACAGAGACACAGAGACACAGAATCACAGAGACACAGAGACACAGAGACACACAGAGTCACGGAGACACAGAGACACAGAGTCACAGAGTCACAGAGACACAGAGTCATAGAGACACAGAGACACAGGGTCACACAGAGGCACAGAGACACACAGAGACACACAGAGACACACAGAGACACAGTCACAGACACAGAGACACAGAGACACAGAGACACAGAGACACAGAGACACAGAGACACACAGAGACACACAGAGACACACAGAGACACAGAGACACAGAGTGATACAGTGTGGAAACAGGCCCTTCCACTCAACTTGCCCACTCCTGCCAACATTGTCCCATCTACACTAGTCCCACCTGCCCGCGCTTGGCCCATATTCCTCCAAACCTGTCCTATCCATGTACCTGTCCAACTGTTTCTATAACGTTGGGATAGTCCCAGCCTCAACTACCTCCTCTGGCAGCTTGTTCCATACATCCCACCACCCTCTGTGTGAAAACGTTACCCCTCAGATTCCTATTAAATCTTTTCACCTTAAGCCTGTGCCCTCTGGTCCTCGATCCCCCTACTCTGGGCAAGAGACGTCTACCCGACCTATTCCTCTCAAGATTGTGTACTTGCTCTCGGTCAACAAGCCAGTGTCGACACTGAGGTGTTTATGATATGTTCACATGCTAATCCCGGCAAGGAATGGGAAACAAGATAGCAGGGGGGGAGTCCAGAACCAGGGGTCACACAGTTTAAGAGTAAGGGGTCAGCCATTTCATAGAAACATAGAAACATAGAAATTAGGTGCAGGAGTAGGCCATTCGGCCCTTCGAGCCTGCACCGCCATTCAATATGATCATGGCTGATCATCCAACTCAGTATCCCGTACCTGCCTTCTCTCCATACCCTCTGATCCCCTTAGCCACAAGGGCCACATCTAACTCCCTCTTAAATATAGCCAATGAACTGGCCTCAACTACCCTCTGTGGCAGAGAATTCCAGAGACCCACCACTCTCTGTGTGAAAAAAGTCCTTCTCATCTCGGTCCAAAAGGATTTCCCCCTTATCCTTAAGCTGTGACCCCTTGTCCTGGACCTCCCCAACATCGGGAACAATCTTCCTGCATCTAGCCTGTCCAATCCCTTAAGAATTTTGTAAGTTTCTATAAGATCCCCCCTCAATCTCCTAAATTCTAGAGAGTATAAACCGAGTCTATGCAGTCTTTGTTCATAAGACAGTCCTGACATCCCAGGAATCAGTCTGGTGATGTTCAGAGTTCCGAGCCAGGTTTATCAGCCTGATGGCTGTGGGGAAGTAGCTATTCCTAAACCGGGTTGTTGCAGTCTTCAGGCTCCTGTACCTTCTACCCGAAGGTAGCAGGGAGATGAGTGTGTGGCCAGGGTGGTGTGGGTCCTTGATGATGCTGCCAGCCTTTTTGAGGCAGCGACTGTGATAAATCCCCTCGATGGAAGGAAGGTCAGAGCCGATGAGGGACTGGGCAGCGTTTACTACTTTTTGGAGTCTTTTCCTCTCCAGGGCGCTCAAGTTGCCGAACCAAGCCACGATGCAACCGGTCAGCAAACTCTCTACTGTACACCTGTAGAAGTTAGAGAGAGTCCTCCTTGACAAACCGACTCTTCGTAATCTTCTCAGGAATCGAAGGTAGACAAAAGTGCTGGAGAAACTCAGCGGCTGAGGCAGCATCTACGGAGCGAAGGAAATAGGCGACGTTTTCGGGCCGAAACCCTTTCTTCGGAGCCTGGGATCTCTCGCCGAGATCGCCTGTGTCGGAGCTCCTGTGGACTTGGGGAGGCCAGGGACTCTGGCAGCAAGCGGCCATTCCAGACACTTGGCCAAGCAGCTGAAGAGTGTTCTCCCGACGCCGGGGTTGCATCATCCGGCGACAGGGCCTGAAACATCGGGCCTCCATCGCGGCGACTGTGGAGGCCTCAATAGGCCCCGACTACCGGGGTCAAAAACACAGAGGAAGCGGACTGGACTTTGTTGCCTTTCCTCACAGTGGGAGCCATTGTGTGGGGATGGTTTTATGTTTTATGTTAAATTCTTCTCTAATGCGGTGTCTTACTTTTATTGGTGTGCCCCAAATGCCAACTCAAATTTCACTGCACCAGAAATGGGGTATGTGACAATTAATGTCCTTTGTCCTTTGTCAAGGCTGACGGCGGTGGAGGCCGGTTCACTGGATGTTTCCAAGAGAGAGCTCGGTTTAGCTCTTGCGGCTGACGGAGCCAGGGGATATGGGGAGAAGGCAGGAACGGGGTACTGATTGGGGAGGGGACACAAAAGGCTGGAGAAACTCAGCGGGTGCAGCAGCATCTAAGGAGCGAAGGATGTTTTTCGGGTCGAGACCCTTCTACAGACTGGTTGTGGATGATCAGACTGATTCCTGGGATGGCAGGACTTTCATATGAGGAAAGACTGGACAGACTCGGCTTGTACTCGCCGGAATTTAGAAGATTGAGGGGGGATCTTATAGAAACTTACAAAATTCTTAAGGGGTTGGACAAGCTAGATGCTGGAAGATTGTTCCCGATGTTGGGGGAGTCATGAACAAGGCGTCACAGTCCAAGGATAAGGGGGAATTCCTTTAGGACCGAGATGAGGAAAACATTCTTTACACGGAGAGTGGTGAGTCTCTGGAATTCTCTGCCACAGAAGGTAGTTGAGGCCAGTTCATTGGCTATATTTAAGAGGGCGTTAGATGTGGCACTTGTGGCTAAAGGGATCAGGGGGTATGGAGAGAAGGCAGGTACGGGATACTGAGTTGGATGATCAGCCATGATCACATTGAATGGCGGTGCAGGCTCGAAGGGCCGAATGGCCTACTCCTGCACCTATTGTCCGTGTTTCTATGATTCTAACACCTCTGATGTACCTACACATCCCCCTTTATTACAAGGTTAATTCCCGGGATGGCGGGACTGTCATATGCTGAGAGAATGGAGCGGCTGGGCTTGTATTCACTTGAATTTAGAAGGATGAGAGGGGATCTTACATGCATGCATACATACAAATTAGGTGCAGGAGTAGGCCATTCAGCCCTTCGAGCCAGCACCGCCATTCAATATGATCATGGCTGATCATCCAACTCAGTATCCCGTACCTGCCTTCTCTCCATACCCCCTGATCCCTTTAGCCACAAGGGCCACATCTAACTCCCTCTTAAATATAGCCAATGAACTGGCCTCAACTACCCTCTGTGGCAGAGAATTCCACAGACTCACACTCTGGAGTTTAGAAGGATGAGAGGGGATCTTATTGAAACACATAAGATTGTTAAGGGCTTGGACACGCTAGAGGCAGGAAACATGTTCCCGATGTTGGGGGAGTCCAGAACCAGGGGCCACAGTTTAAGAATAAGGGGTCAGCCATTTAGAACGGAGACGAGGAAACACTTTTTCTCACAGAGAGTGGTGAGTCTGTGGAATTCTCTGCCTCAGAGGGCGGTGGAGGCCGGTTCTCTGGATGCTTTCAAGAGAGAGCTAGATAGGGCTCTTAAAGATAGTGGAGTCAGGGGATATGGGGGAGAAGGCAGGAACGGGGTACTGATTGGGGATGATCAGCCGTGATCACATTGAATGGTGGTGCTGGCTCGAAGGGCCGAATGGCCTCTACTCCTGCACCTGTTGTCTATTGGTATAGCACATAATCCTAGCAAAGGTAATAACTGTTTCCTGGTCAAACTCCAGAAGCGTCCAGTTTTATTTTATTCCAATTGCTGCCGGTAACATGGAATATAGAACGTAGTACAGCCCAGGAACAGGCCCTTCGGCCCACAATGTCCGTGCTGGACACGATGCCAGGACCAACTCCCCTCTGCCGGCACGTGATCCGTGTCCCTCCATCCCCTGCATATCCATGGTCCGATCCAAAAGCCTCTTAAACACCACGATCGTACCTGCCTCCACCCCCACCCCTGGCAGCGCGTTCCAGGCACCGACCACCCTCTGTGTAAAAAAAACCTGCCCCGCACATCTCCTTTAGACTTTGCCCCTCTCACCTTAAAGCTGCGCCCTCTAGTGGGGGACATTTACACCCTGGGGGGAAAAGGTTCTGACTGTCTACCCTATCTACGCCTCTCACAACGTTATATCCCCTTGTGCAGGTTTCATGGGCTTGTAATTCCTTCGTTCAATCCAACTAGGACTTGTCGGTCACGGTGGCGCAGCAGCGGTAGAGTTGCTGCCTCACAGCGCTTTCAGCGCCAGAGACCCGGGTTCCATCCCGACTACGGGCGCTGTCTGTACGGAGTTTGCACGTTCTCGCCCCGTGACCCGCGTGGGTTTTCTCCGGGTGCTCCGGTTTCCTCCCACACTCCAAACACGTGCAGGTTTGCAGGATAACTGGCTTGGTGTAAATGTAAATTGTCCCCAGTGTGTGTGTAGGATGGTGTTAGTGTGCGGGGATCGCTGGTCGGCACGGGCTCGGTGGGCCGAAGGGCCTGTTTCCGCGCTGTATCTCCAAACTACATTCAACTAGAAGCATTTTGGATCACAAAATGTCGGTCTCGGTACAGTCGCCTCCTTCAACCGCTACGAGGTAGAACGTTTTAACCCAGTCTCGCAAACTCTCGTGAAAGATTAGTCACAGTCACACAGTTAGAGTCACACAGTGTGGAAACAGGCCCTTCGGCCCAACTTGCCCACACCCACCAACGTGCCCCATCTACGCTGGTCCCACCTGCCCGCGCTTGGTCCATATCTCTCCAAACCCGTCCTATCCATGTACCTGTCCAAATGTCGTTTAATGTTGGGACAGTCCCAGCCTCGACTACCTCCTCCGGCAGCTCGTTCCATACGCCCACCACCCCCCCCCTCTGTGTGGAAAAGTTGCCCCTCAGGTTCCTATTCAATATTTCTCATGTCAACTTCGTACACAAAATACTGGAGTAACTCAGCGGGACAGGCAGCATCTCTGGAGAGAAGGAATGGGTGACGTTTCCGGTCGAGACCCTTCTTCAGACTGATGTCGGGGACAAGGAAAGAATGTAGTCGGAGACGGTATGACTGGGGAGGGGGAGGGGCTGGGGAGAGAAAGCTATCTGAAGTTAGAGAAGTCAATCTTAATATAAGATCACCCCTCACCTGAGACCTGTGTCCTCTGGTCCTCGATTCCCCTACTCTGGGCAAGAGACGTCTACCCGATCTATTCCTCTCGTGATTTTGTACACCTCTATAAGATCGCCCCTCATCCTCCTGCGCTCCATGGAACAGAGACCCAGCCCACTCAACCTCTCCCTGTAGCATTTGCAACAATAACAGAGTTTGGAAATTTAAATTGCAATTAAGTTTCTGAGCCAGGAAGTCATGTTTCAGTTTCACAATAAACCTAGAAACATAGAAATTAGGTGCAGGAGTAGGCCATTCGGCCCTTCGAGCCTGCACCACCATTCAATGTGATCATGGCTGATCATCCAACTCAGTATCCCGTACCTGCCTTCTCTCCATACCCTCTGATCCCCTTTAGCCACAAGGGCCACATCTAACTCCCTCTTAAGTATAGCCAATCAACTGGCCTCAACTACCCTCTGTGGCAGAGAGTTCCAGAGACCCACCACTCTCTGTGTGAAAAAAGTCCTTCTCATCTCGGTCTTAAAGATTTTCCCTAATCATTAAGCTGTGACCCCTTGTCCTGGACCTCCCCAACATCGGGAACAATCTTCCTGCATCTAGCCTGTCCAACCCCTTAAGAATCTTGTAAGTTTCTATAAGATCCCCTCTCAATCTCCTAAATTCTAGAGAGTATAAACCGAGTCTATGCAGTCTTTGTTCATAAGACAGTCCTGAAATCCCAGGAATCAGTCTGGTGAACCTTCTCTGCACTCCCTCTATGGCAATAATGTCCTTCCTCAGATTTGGAGACCAGAACTGTACGCAATACTCCAGGTGTGGTCTCACCAAGACCCTGTACAACTGAAGTAGAACCTCCCTGCTCCTATACTCAAATCCTTTTGCTATGAAAGCTAACATACCATTTGCTTTCTTCACTGCCTGCTGCACCTGCATGCCTACTTTCAATGACTGGTGTACCATGACACCCAGGTCACGCTGCATCTCCCCTTTTCCTAATCGGCCTCCATTTAGATAATTTGGAGTGTTACGTGGACTGCTCTGGAGTTTAGAAGGATGAGAGGGGATCTCATTCAAACATATAAGATTATTAAGGTCTGAAGAAGGGTCTCGGCCCGAAACGTCGCCTATCTCCTACGCTCCTTAGATGCTGCTGCACCCGTTGCATTTCTCCAGCTTTTTGTGTAACGCTAAGATTACAAGATTATTAACGCTAGAGGCAGGAAACATGTTCCCGATGTTGGGGGAGTCCAGAACCAGGGGCCACACACACAGTTTAAGAATAAGGGGTAAGCCATTTAGAACGGAGACGAGGAAACACTTTTTCTCACAGAGAGTGGTGAGTCTGTGGAATTCTCTGCCTCAGAGGGCGGTGGAGGCCGGTTCTCTGGATGCTTTCAAGAGAGAGCTAGATGGGGAGAAGGCAGGAACGGGGTACTGATTGGGGATGATAGAAACATAGAAACATAGAAAATAGGTGCAGGAGTAGGCCATTCGGCCCTTCGAGCCTGCACCGCCATTCAATGTGATCATGGCTGATCATCCAACTCAGTATCCCGTACCTGCCTTCTCTCCATACCCCCTGATCCCTTTAGCCACAAGTGCCACATCTAACGCCCTCTTAAATATAGCCAATGAACTGGCCTCAACTACCTTCTGTGGCAGAGAATTCCAGAGACTCATCACTCTCTGTGTAAAGAATGTTTTCCTCATTTCGGTCCTAAAGGAATTCCCCCTTATCCTTAGACTGTGACCCCTTGTTCTGGACTCCCCCAACATCGGGAACAATCTTCCAGCATCTAGCTTGTCCAACCCCTTAAGAATTTTGTAAGTTTCTATAAGATCCCCCCTCAATCTTCCAAATTCCATCGAGTACAAGCCGAGTCTATCCAATCTTTCCTCATATGAAAGTCCTGACATCCCAGGAATCAGTCTGGCGAATCTTCTCTGTACCCCCTCTATGGCAAGGATGTCTTTCCTCAGATTTGGAGACCAAAACTGTACGCAATACTCCAGGTGTGGCCTCACCAAAACCCTGTACAACTGCAGTAGAACCTCCCTGCTCCTATACTCAAATCCTTTTGCTATGAATGCTAACATACCATTCGCTTTCTTCACTGCCTGCTGCACCTGCATGCCTACTTTCAATGACTGGTGTACCATGACACCCAGGTCTCGTTGCATCTCCCCTTTTCCTAATCTGCCACCAGATCAGCAATGATCAGCAATGATCACATTGAATGTCGGTGCTGGTTCGAAGGGCTGAATGGCCTCCTCCTGCACCTATTGTCTATTGTCTATTCTGGTCCCTGCTACCTGTCCCGCTGAGTTGCTCCAGCTTCTGCAGTTCCTTCCTACACAGTAGAAACAGGGAACTACAGTTGAAATGGAGAGTGAGTGGGGGGAGAGAGAGTGGGGGGGAGGAGAGAGTGGGGGGGAGTGGGGGAGAGAGAGTGGGGGGAGAGAGTGGGGCGGACGGGGGGGGGGGGGGAGAGTATGCCAATCCGGGACGTGTCGGAAGGAACTGCAGATGCTTGTTTACACTGAAGATAGACACAACATGCTGGAGTGTCACCTATCCGTGTTCTCCACAGATGCTGCCTGACCCGCTGAGTTACTCCAGCACTCTGTGAAACGTCACCTATCCATGTTCTCCACAGATGCTGCCTGACCCGCTGAGTTACTCCAGCACTCTGTGAAACGTCACCTATCCATGTTCTCCACAGATGCTGCCCGACCCGCTGAGTTACTCCAGCACTCTGTGAAACGTCACCTATCCATGTTCTCCACAGATGCTGCCTGACCCGCTGAGTTACTCCAGCACTCTGTGAAATGTCACCTATCCGTGTTCTCCACAGATGCTGCCCGACCCGCTGAGTTACTCCAGCACTCTGTGAAACGTCACCTATCCGTGTTCTCCACAGATGCTGCCTGGCCCGCTGAGTTACTCCAGCACTCTGTGAAACGTCACCTATCCATGTTCTCCACAGATGCTGCCTGACCCGCTGAGTTACTCCAGCACTCTGTGAAACGTCACCTATCCATGTTCTCCAATGTTCCCCAAATCTGTGGAAGGACATTATTGCCATAGAGGGAGTGCAGAGAAGGTTCACCAGACTGATTCCTGGGATGTCAGGACTGTTTTATGAACAAAGACTGCATAGACTCGGTTTATACTCTCTAGAATTTAGGAGATTGAGAGGGGATCTTATAGAAACTTATTCTTAAGGGGTTGGACAGGCTAGATGCAGGAAGATTGTTCCCGATGTTGGGGAGGTCCAGGACAAGGGGTCACAGCTTAAGGATAAGGGGGAAATCCTTTAGGACCGAGATGAGAAGGACTTTTTTCACACAGAGAGTGGTGGGTCTCTGGAACTCTCTGCCACAGAGGGTAGTTGAGGCCAGTTCATTGGCTATATTTAAGAGGGAGCTAGATGTGGCCCTTGTCGCTAAAGGGATCAGGGGGTGTGGAGAGAAGGCAGGTACGGGATACTGAGTTGGATGATCAGCCATGATCATATTGAATGGCGGTGCAGGCTCGAAGGGCCGAATGGCCTACTCCTGCACCTATTTTCTATGTTTCCACAGATGCTGCCTGACCCGCTGAGTTACTCCAGCACTCTGTGTTTATCTACGGTTTAAACCAGCATCTGCAGTTCCTTCTTACTCACTTTGCGACTTAAAGTGTAGCTCGGTGTCTCCAGCCCAGTCTGAGGACCTGTTTCTGAGTTCCCTGCTTATCTCCGAGCTCGATCTAGATGCTCCTTTGTGTAGCAAATGAGACCCACCCAGCCTGTCTGATCACGCAGCCTAGACTCCCCCACCATCGACTCCATCTGAAATTCCCACTGCCTCGGGAAAGCAGCCGACATCATCAAAGATAAGCACAGAGTGCTGGAGTAACTCAGCGGGTCAGGCAGCATCTGTGGAGAACATGGATAGGTGACGTTTCACAGAGTGCTGGAGTAACTCAGCGGGTCAGGCAGCATCTGTGGGGAACATGGATAGGTGACGTTTCACAGAGTGCTGGAGTAACTCAGCGGGTCAGGCAGCATCTGTGGAGAACATGGATAGGTGACGTTTCGGGTCGAGACCCTTCTTCGGACTGATCCCCAAACGTCACCCCTTCCTTCTCTCCACGGACGCTGCCTGTCCCACTGAGTTACTCCAGCACTCTGTGTCCATCTTGAGTTTAAACCAGCATCTGCAGTTCCTCCCTACACACAATCAAAGACGTGTCCCTGTCCCACCCCGGTCATTCCTTCTTCTCCCCGCTCCCGTCCATCCGGCAGAAGGGACAGAAGCTTGAAAGCCCCGCACCACCCCCAGACTCAGGAACAGCTTCTTCCCCTGTGTTATCCGGCTTCTGTACGGCCCTTCCATTAGCTAGGGTGCTGCCCGATTCATCCCTACCCCATTGCGGACATTGGACTTTGTCTGCGGAACTGATGCGTGATGAGGCGGCTCGGTGGCGCAGCGGTAGAGTTGCCACCTCACAGCACCAGAGACCCGGGTTGACGCTGACTGCGGGTGCTGCCTGTGCGGAGTTCGCACGTTCTCCCTGTGACAGGGTGGGCTTTGCTCCTGGTGCTCCGGTTTCCTCCCACGCCTCAAAGACCTGTGCGGGTTTGCAGATTAAACGGCCCTCTGTAAATTGTCCCCTAGTGTGTGTAGGTAGTGGATGAGACTGTGGGATAACACAGAACTAGTGTGAACGGCCGATCGCTGGTCGGCGCGGACTCGGTGGGCCGAAGGGCCTGTTTCCGCGCTGTATCTCTAAACTGAACTCAATGCTGAGGACTATATTCTGCACTCTTCTTCATCTTCATCAGTGACAGGAGCAGAATGAGGCCGTTCGGCCCATCAAGTCCACTCCGCCATTCAATCGCGGCTGATCTATCTCTCCCTCCTAACCCCATTCTCCTGCCTTCTCCCCACCACCCCTTGACACCCGCACTAATCAAGAATCTATCTTAAAAATATCCACTGAGGAACCGCCTATCTCCTTCGCTCCATAGACGCTGCTGCACGCGCTGAGTTTCTCCAGCACTTTTGTCTATCCACTGACTTGTGGCCTCCACCGCCGTCTGTGGCAAGGAATTCCACAGATTCACCACCCTCTGGCTAAAGAAATTCCTCCTCGCCTCCTTTCTAAAGGAACGTCCTTTAATTCTGAGGCTGTGCCCTCTGGTCCTAGACTCTCCCACTAGTGGGAACATCCTCTCCACATCCACTCGATATATGTGTAGGAAAGAGCTGCAGATGCTGGTTTAAATCGAAGGGGGACACAAAATGCTGGAGTAACTCAGCGGGACATGCAGCGTCTTTGGAGATTCCTTCTCTCCGCAGACGCTGCCTGTCCCGCTGAGTTACTCCAGCATTTTGTGTCCCCCTTCCACTCTATTCAGGTCTTTTGCTATTCGGTAAGTTTCAATGGGGTCCTCTCCTCGACTTTCTAAACTGCTGTGAGTACAGGCCCAGTGCCGTCAGAACGCTCACCATATTATGGCTTACTAGGCTCGGTATCATTGTAAATTGTCCCTAGTGGGTGTGGGATAGTGTTAGTGTGACACCACTGTTGTGGGGCGTGTCACTGATGGGGATGAGTCGGAGTATAGGAGAGAGATCGAGCGACTGTCCATATGGTGCCAGCACAACAACCTGGCCCTCAACACCAGCAAAACCAAGGAACCGATTGTGGACTTTGGAAGGAGTAGGGTGGGGACCCGCAGTCCCGTTTATATCAACGGGTCGATGGTTGAAAGGGTCAAGAGCTTCAAATTCCTGGGCGTGCACATCTGTGAAGATCTTCTTCAAAGTCTTCGTAGGGGGGAGGAGAACTTCTTCAAAGTCTTCGTAGGGGAGGAGGCTGACCAGCCTGAAGAAGGGTCTCGACCCGAAACGTCGCCTATCTCCTTCGCTCCTTAGATGCTGCTGCACCCGCAGAGTTTCTCCAGCCTTTTGTGTAACCCTCTGAAGATCTTTCCTGGTCCGAGAACACAGATGCAATCATCAAGAAAGCTCATCAGCGCCTCTACTTCCCTGAGAAGATTACGGAGAGTCGGTCTGTCAAGGAGGACTCTCTCTAACTTCTACAGATGCACAGTAGAGAGCTTGCTGACTGGTTGCATCGTGGCTTGGTTCGGCAACTTGAGCGCCCTGGAGAGGAAAAGACTACAAAAAGTAGTAAACACTGCCCAGTCCATCATCGGCTCTGACCTTCCTTCCATCGAGGGGATCTATCGCAGTCGCTGCCTCAAAAAGGCTGGCAGCATCATCAAGGACCCACACCACCCTGGCCACACACTCATCTCCCTGCTACCTTCGGGTAGAAGGTACAGGAGCCTGAAGACTGCAACGACCTGGTTCAGGAATAGCTACTTCCCCACAGCCATCAGGCTATTAAACCTGGCTCGGAACTCTGAACATTAATATCCCTCCATCTGTTATTTGCACTTTATTAATTTATTAATTCATGGGTGTATTTACGTATATAATTGTAGTCAATGCCTTCTATGTTCTGTTGTGCTATGCAAAGAAAGATTTTCATTGTCCTGTCAGGGACACATGACAATAAGTGTTAAAGAAGGAATTGCAGATGCTGGAGAATCGAGGGTTACACAAAAAGCTGGAGGAACTCAGCGGGTGCAGCAGCATCTAAGGAGCGAAGGAGATAGGCGACTATTTTGGGTCGAGGCCCTTCTTCCTAAGCTAAGTAGTATTTACACCAGCTATGCTCTTCACAATCTCCCCTCCGATTTGCCAGTCCGGACCTCATCGGAGACTCTCGGACTAACTTTAATCGGACGTTACCGGACAATATCTTGCACGGGACGCCATTCCCTTCATCCTGTATCTGTTCCCTGTGGACGGCTCCGTTGTAATCATGCACCCAACACAAGCTTTTTGAAGGAAGGAGGGAGAGAGAAAACGGGGAATTATACACCAGTTAAGCCTTAAGGGCCTGTCTGTCCCACCAGCATGCAACTCCATGCGATGAGCGCGACCTAACGTGGTCGCTTGAGCCGTCCGGCGTCGCGGGGCCGGTCCCACTTCGATCGCCGGAGCCGTGCGGAATTGTGCGCAGTTCGTCCCGACATCGCGCGGGGCTCCGGAAAACTGACCGTGTTCAAAAATTCCGCGCGGCAACGGCTTGTCGGCTCGCAGTCGCCTCGACGCATTACACACCGTCTCGACGTCGTGCCTCCGTGACCCTCTTTGTAGGTGCCTCTATGTGTGTGGCTCCGTGGCCCTCTGTGTGTGTGTGTGCCTCTGTGCCCCTCTCTGTGTGCCCCTCTCTGTCCTGGCGAACTTACCTTTAAGACTTCGCTCCAAGTTCGCCTCACTTTGCGCCGCGTTGCGCCACTCACCCGACCTCCGCGCGGCCCCTCGCTGCCGGTTTGGTCGCGCTTGCCGCATGCAGGCGCATGCTGGTGGGAACGGCCCTGTACAGGGGATCACCCGACCTCCGCGCGGCCCCCGCTTCTAGTTTGATCACGTTCATCGCATGGAGTCAGATGCTGGTAGGACAGGCCCTTTACATCGATAACGGGGAAGACACTGGAGTCGAATATTAAAGATGTTCTTGCAGCGCATTTGGAAAGCAGTGACGGGATCGGTCAAAGTCAGCAAGGATTTACGAAGGGGGAATTTTTTGAGGATGTAACAATTAAAATGGATAAGGGAGAGCCAGTGGATGTGGTGTATCCGGACTTTCAAAAAGCCTTACAAGAAGCCCTAGTGAGACCACACCTGGAGTGTTGTGCGCAGTTTTGGTCCCCTAATTTGAGGAAGGACATTCTTGCTATTGAGGGAGTGCAGCGTAGGTTTACAAGGTTAATTCCCGGGATGCCGGGACTGTCATATGCTGAGAGAGTGGAGCAGCTGGGCTTGTATTCACTGGAATTTAGAAGGATGAGAGGGGATCTTACATACATGCGTACATACATACAAATTAGGTGCAGGAGTAGGCCATTCAGCCCTTCGAGCCTGCACCGCCATTCAATATGATCATGGCTGATCATCCAACTCAGTATCCCGTACCTGCCTTCTCTCCATACCCTCTGATCCCTTTAGCCACAAGGGCCACATCTAACTTGCTCTTAAATATAGCCAATGAACTGGCCTCAACTACCCTCTGTGGCAGAGAGTTCCAGAGACTCACCCCGCTCTGTGTGAAAAAAGTCCTTCTCATCTCGGTCCTAAAGGATTTCCCCCTTATCCTTAAGCTGTGACCCCTTGTCCTGGGGTCTCAATCTTATTGAAACATATAAGATTATTAATGGTTTGGACGCACTAGAGGCAGGAAACTTGTTCCCGATGTTGGGGGAGTCCAGAACCAGGGGCCACCGTTTAAGAATAAGGGGTCGGCCATTTAGAATGGAGACGAGGAAACACTTTTTCTCACAGAGAGTGGTGAGTCTGTGGAATTCTCTGCCTCAGAGGGCGGTGGAGGCCGAGTCACTGGATATTTTCAAGAGGGAGTTGGCTCTCAGGGCTAAGGGAATCAGAGGGATATGGGGAGAAAGGGTTTCGGCCTGAAACGTTACCCATCTCCTTCGCTCCATAAATGCTGCTGCACCCGCTGAGTTTCTCCAGCACTTTGTGTACCCTCTGATTTTAGATGATCAGCCATGATCATATTGTTGGCTTGAAGGCCTGATGGCCTACGCTTGCACCTGTTTTTCTATGTTTCTAAGCTGCCTGACCCGCTGAGTTACTCCAGCACTCTGTGAAACGTCACCTATCCATGTTCTCCACAGATGCTGCCTGACCCGCTGAGTTACTCCAGCACTCTGTGAAACGTCACCTATCCATGTTCTCCACAGATGCTGCCTGACCCGCTGAGTTACTCCAGCACTCTGTGAAACGTCACCTATCCATGTTCTCCACAGATGCTGCCTGACCCGCTGAGTTACTCCAGCACTCTGTGAAACGTCACCTATCCATGTTCTCCACAGATGCTGCCTGACCCGCTGAGTTACTCCAGCACTCTGTGAAACGTCACCTATCCATGTTCTCCACAGATGCTGCCTGACCCGCTGAGTTACTCCAGCACTCTGCGTCCTTCATTTCAATGCAAGTCTTGTTGGGCTGTGTGGGGATTTGCGCTGACGTTGACATTTCTGTGCAGACACGTCAGCAGGGAACACAAATTACAATCTGAACATTATCTCCCGAATTGTTGTGGATCTGGTCTAAATGTGTGGAGCAGCAGTTCAGCATTCCCTGCTGGGCGCTGTTTATCTTGTGTTAATTGTCAGACAGGAATGTGAGTCAGACATCGTTATCCTTCCAAAGAGGAGCAGGCAGGAACGTTTTGTTAATCAAGTGTTGACAAAACAGCCACCTCTGTCACACAGTCTATTATATTCCTCATAAACCCATCCTCGCACAAACCTTCCGGCTATGATGGAGACACAACCAACTGCAGATGCTGGTTTACAAAAAAACATACAGGGTGCTGGAGTAACTCAGCGTCACCTATCCATGTTCTCCACAGATGCTGCCTGACCCGCTGAGTTACTCCAGCACTCTGTGAAACGTCACCTATCCATGTTCTCCACAGATGCTGCCTGACCCGCTGAGTTAGGTGACGTTTCACAGAGTGCTGGAGTAACTCAGCGGGTCAGGCAGCATCTGTGGAGAACATGGATAGGTGACGTTTCACAGAGTGCTGGAGTAACTCAGCGGGTCAGGCAGCATCTGTGGAGAACATGGATAGGTGACGTTTCACAGAGTGCTGGAGTAACTCAGCGGGTCAGGCAGCATCTGTGGAGAACATGGATAGGTGACGTTTCACAGAGTGCTGGAGTAACTCAGCGGGTCAGGCAGCATCTGTGGAGAACATGGATAGGTGACGTTTCACAGAGTGCTGGAGTAACTCAGCGGGTCAGGCAGCATCTGTGGAGAACATGGATAGGTGACGTTTCACACAGTGCTGGAGTAACTCAGCGGGTCAGGCAGCATCTGTGGAGAACATGGATAGGTGACGTTTCACACAGTGCTGGAGTAACTCAGCGGGTCAGGCAGCATCTGTGGAGAACATGGGTAGATTAGATTAATAATTAGGTTTATTATTGTCCCGTTACAGTGAGAAGGAACATTGAAGAGTACAGCACAAGATGAGGCCATTCGGCCCACTGTGTGTGTGCTGGACGCGATGCTAGTCGAGGATTGTGTTTACGTACGGCAGTACGTTACAGAAATGTTTGCAGAGTGAGAATTCCACGGTACGTGCGTTAATAAAGAGGCATTAACACCGTTCATTTTGCCGGTTTAGTTCATTGTCATGTGTACCGAGGTACAGGGACAAGCTCCTGTTGCGTGCTAGAAAGACAACACATGATTACAATCGAGCCGTCCACAGGGAACAGAGACAGGGTAAAGGGAATGACGTCTCGTGCAAGATATAGTCCAGTAACGTCCGATTAAAGTTAGTCCGAGGGTCTCCAATGAGGTCCGGACGGGCAAATCGGAGGGGAGATTGTGATTTGATTTGATTTGATTTTGATTTGATTTTATAACTTGTCATTCGAACCCCAGAGAGGCTCGAACGAAACTCCGTTTCTACAAGCCGTACACAGCAGAACGATTCATAAACAAATACACAGACAATTCAATTCACACAACCATCCATCACAGTGAATCTCCTCCTCACTGTGATGGAAGGCAAAGTCTTCTCTCTCCCCCGCACCATCTCTCTCCCGAGGTCCAAGCTGCAGGCGGGCGGTGTTAAATCCCACGGCCTTTGAGGCTGCGCCGGGCGATGTACGGCCGCGCTCTAGGCCCAAAGGTCACAGTTGGAGCCCCCGGCGGGCACTGGAATGTCCCGCGGCCATGAAAGCCGCGCCGGGCGATGTACGGCCCCGCTCTAGGCCCAAAGGTCACAACGTTGGAGCCCCCGGCGGGCACTGGAATGTCCCGCGGCCATGAAAGCCGCGCCGGGCGATGTATGGCCCCGCTCCAGGTCGCTCCAACCCCGCGACATGGGCTGGATACGCTGTGTTGCGGGAGCTCCGGAGAGCAGTCTCTCACCCGGACCCGCGAGCTCCCGATAGTCCACTGGTCTGCAGCTGCAGCTGGAGCTCAGGGGTCGAGCCGCAGCGGCGAGCCACCACCGCTCCCCACGCTCGAGGCCAGCCAGCCCCATGACGGTGAGTCCGCAGGCTCCGTGACTGGAGCCCCCAGGTCGTCCCGGTCGGAGGCCGCTCCACGGTGCTAGGCCCCAACGACAACGGAGACCCGGCAGGGAAAAAGTCGGGTCTCCCGTGCAGGGAAGAGATTTTAAAGTTTCCCCCTCTTCCCCCCCCCCCCACCCCCCACATATACACAGTTACAAACAATACAAAAAAAAACACGAACAACTACATTTAACTAGACAAAAATTAAAAAAAAGACAGACAGGCTGTAGGGGCCGCTGCAACGTGGAGTTGAAGGTTACACAAAAAGCTGGCGAAACTCAGCGGGTGCAGCAGCATCTAAGGAGCGAAGGAGATAGGCGACGTTTCGGGTCGAGACCCTTCTTCAGACTTCAGATTGGAGTTGAAGGCGTGAGAGAGTTGTGCGATTGCTGGACCAATAGACAACAAGTGCAGGAGGAGGCCATTCGGCCCTTCGGCCCTTCCAGCCAGCACTGCCATTCAATGTGATCATGGCTGATCATCCCCAATCAGTACCCCGTTCCTGCCT
The DNA here is from genome assembly GCA_963514005.1 of Raja brachyura. Next base: position 38,699 of record CAUPSL010000292.1, read on the forward strand.
TCTCCCCATATCCCCTGACTCCGCTATCTTTAAGAGCCCTATCTAGCTCTCTCTTGAACGTGCATCCAGAGAACCTGCCTCCACCGCCCTCTGAGGCAGAGAATTCCACAGACTCACCACTCTCTGTGAGAAAAAGTGTTTCCTCATCTCCGTTCTAAATGGCTTACCCCTTATTCTTAAACTGTGTGTGTGACCCCTGGTTCTGGACTCCCCCAACATCGGGGACATGTTTCCTGCCTCTAGCGTGCCCAAACCTTTACTAATCTTATATGTTTCAATGAGATCCCCTCTCATCCTTCTAAACTCCAGAGTGTACAAGCCCAGCCGCTCCATTCCCTCAGCATATGACAGTCCCGCCATCCCGGGAATTAACCTGGTGAAGCTACGCTGCACTCCCTCAATAGCAAGAATGTCCTTCCTCAAATTAGGGGACCAAAACTGCACACAATACTCCAGGTGCGGTCTCACTAGGGCTCTGTACAACTATTATCGAGGGGCGGGAGAGGAGGAGGGATATGGGTCTTGTGCGGACGGATAAGAAATGATGTTCGTATGACGTTCGGCACAGACATTGTGGGCCGAAGGGCCTGTTCCTGTGCTGTACTGTTCTAGGTTCCCAATGAAAACGCACACCTCCAGATTCAGGGGCAGTTTCTTCCCGACCGTTATCAGGCAACTGAACCATCCTCTCACCAACTGCAGAGCGGTCCTGGCCTCCGACCACCTCACTGGAGATCCTCAGACTATCTTTAATTGGTCTTTAATAAACTGGACTAAACTGTCCCCTGAATCTGGAGGTGTGCGTTCGTTTTCACACTTCTGTACCTCTTGCCCGATGGGAGAGGGGGGAAGAGGGAGTGGCCGGGGGTGCGACTGGTCCTTGATGATGCTGCTGGCCTTGCCGAGGCAGCGTGAGGTGTAGATGGAGTCGACGGAAGGGAGGTTGGTTTGTGCGATGGTCCGGGCTGGGCTGCGTCCACAATTCGCTGCGATTTCTCGCTGGTCTTGGGTGGAGCTGAGTTACTCCAGCATTAGAGGGAGGGGAGAGAAGAGAGGGGAGAGGGGAGAGAGAGAGGGGAGAGAGAGGGGAGAGAGAGGGCAGCGAGAGAGAGAGAGGGGAGAGAGAGGGGAGAGAGAGGAAGAGAGAGGGGAGAGAGAGGGGAGAGAGAGAGGGCAGAGAGAGGGGAGAGAGGGAGAGAGAGGGAGAGAGAGGGGAGAGAGGGAGAGAGAGGGAGAGAGAGGGGAGAGAGGGAGAGAGAGGGAGAGAGAGGGGAGAGAGGGAGAGAGAGGGAGAGAGAGGGGAGAGAGAGGGAGAGAGGGAGAGAGGGGAGAGAGAGGGGAGAGAGAGGGGAGAGAGAGAGGAGAGAGAGAGGGAGAGAGGGAGAGAGGGGAGAGAGAGGGCAGACAGGGGGGAGAGAGGGGAGAGAGGGGGGAGAGAGAGAGAGGGGAGAGAGAGGGGAGAGAGAGGAGAGAGGGGAGAGAGAGAGAGAGAGAGGGGAGAGAGAGAGGGGAGAGGGGGAGAGAGAGGGGAGAGAGAGGGGAGAGGGGGAGAGAGAGGGAGAGAGGGGAGAGAGGGGAGAGAGAGGGGAGAGGGGGGACAGAGGGGAGAGAGAGGAAGAGAGAGAGGAGAGAGAGAGAGGGGAGAGAGGGGGGAGAGAGGGGAGAGAGGGGAGAGAGAGAGAGAGAGGGGAGAGAGAGAGAGGGGAGAGAGAGGAGAGAGAGGGGAGAGAGAGGGAGAGAGAGGGGAGAGAGAGGGGAGAGAGAGGGGAGAGAGGGGAGAGAGAGGGAGAGAGGGGAGAGAGAGGGGAGAGAGAGAGAGGGGAGAGAGAGGGGAGAGGGGGAGAGAGGGGAGAGAGAGGGGAGAGAGAGAGAGGGGAGAGAGAGGGGAGAGAGAGGGGAGAGGGGAGAGAGAGGGGAGAGAGAGGGGAGAGAGAGGGGAGAGAGAGGAAGAGAGAGAGGGAGAGAGGGGAGAGAGAGGGGAGAGAGAGAGAGGGGAGAGAGAGGGGAGAGGGGGAGAGAGGGGAGAGAGGGGAGAGAGAGAGAGGGCAGAGAGAGGGGAGAGAGAGGGGAGAGGGGAGAGAGAGGGGAGAGGGGGGACAGAGGGGAGAGAGAGGAAGAGAGAGAGGAGAGAGAGAGAGGGGAGAGAGAGGGGAGAGGGGGAGAGAGGGGAGAGAGAGAGAGAGAGGGGAGAGAGAGGGGAGAGAGGAGAGAGAGAGAGGGGAGAGAGAGGAGAGAGAGAGGAGAGCGGGGAGAGAGAGGAGAGAGAGAGGGGAGAGAGAGAGGGGAGAGAGAGGAGAGAGAGGAGAGAGAGAGAGGGGAGAGAGAGGAGAGAGAGAGGAGAGAGGGGAGAGAGAGGAGAGAGAGGGGAGAGGGGGAGAGGAGAGGAGATGATGGGGAGGGGGATGGGGGGATCTCACAGGGCTCCCCTGATGATTTCCCTTTGCAGGATGTGGAGTTTGTCTATCTGCGGTGGAAGGAAGCAGCCTTGAGCAGCACAACAACTGCGCTGGTTGCAGTCCCCAGTGTGTGACGAGCATCCTGTTCCACGCAAGCCATCTCCAACTGAACACATTTGGCAGTGTAACTCACATTGTCTTGTGGAATGCGGGACTGCCATGTAGCGTCAGTCCCCGCTGGCCGTGGATGGAGCCGCTGCTGGGGTCTAGGGGGCAGAGGCAGGAGGATTCAGTTCCCAGAGTGGTAAAAGTCGCCTCGTAGTTCAGAGTGCTGGAGCAACTCAGCGGGTACAGAGGAGATTTACTAGAATAAATCTCTCCGCATCACCGTCTATATCTCTCGTTTCCCTGATCCCTGACCAGTCTGAAGAAGGGTCTCGACCCGAAACGTCGCCTATCTCCTTCGCTCCTTAGATGCTGCTGAACCCACTGAGTTTCTCCAGCTTTTTGTGTAACCCTCGATTCTCCAGCATCTGCAGTTCCATCTTTAACAGATTTACTAGAATGTTGCCTGGGTTCCAGCAACTAAGTTACAGAGAAAGGTTGAACAAGTTAGGTCTTTATTCTTTGGAGCGCAGAAGGTTAAGGGGGGACTTGATTGAGGTCTTTAAAATGATGAAAGGGATAGACAGAGTTGACGTGGATAAGCTTTTCCCATTGAGGGTAGGGACGATTCAAACAAGAGGGCATGACATGAGAATTAAGGGACAGAAGTTTAGGGGTAACATGAGGGGGAACTTCTTTACTCAGAGAGTGGTGGCTGTGTGGAATGAGCTTCCAGCAGAAGTGGTGGAGGCAGGATCGATTTTAACATTTAAAAGTAAAGTGGATAGGTATATGGACGGGAAGGGAATGGAGGGGTATGGTCTTAGTGCAGGTAGATGGGACTAGGGGAAAATGAATGGTCGGCACGGACTGGAAGGGCCGAGAAGGCCTGTTTCCGTGCTGTAATTGTTATATGGGATAGTAGTCAAGTCAAGTTTATTCGTCACATACACATACGGGATGTGCAGTGGAATGAAAAGTGACAATGCTCGCGGACTTTGTGCAAAAAACACACAAACAAACAAACTACAAACAGAATCACATGTTCTTTTCCATATTAAATATTGTGGGCGGTATTGTGGTCCAGTAAGTTAGTAGAGTTAGTCCCTGGTGAGATAGGAGTTTACAGTCCGAATGGCCTCTGGGAAGAATCTCCTTCTCATCCTCTCCGTTCTCACAGCATGGCAACGGAGGCGTTTGCCTGACCGTAGCAGCTGGAACAGTCCGTTGCAGGGGTGGAAGGGGTCTCCCATGATCTTATTGGCTCTGCAGTTGCACCTCCTGGTGTATAGTTCCTACAGAGGGGCGAGAGAAGTCCCCATAGTGCGTTCGGCCGAACGCACTACTCTCTGCAGAACCTTCTTGTCTTGGGCAGAGCAGTTCCCAAACCAGATTGTAATGTTTCCGGACAAGATGCCTTCCACAGCCGCAGAGTAGAAGCACTGGAGGATCCTCGGAGACGCTCTGAATTTCCTCAATTGCCTGAGGTGGTAGAGGCGCTGCCTTGCCTTACTCACCAGTGCTGCAGCGTGCGATGTCCATGTCATATCCTCAGAGATGTGGACTCCCAGGTATTTAAAACAGCTCACCCTATCCACAGTATCCCCATTTATCCTCAATGGTGTGTACGTCCTCGGATGATGTGCCCTCCTAAAGTCCACGATCAGCTCCTTCCGTTTTTTTGATGTACAAGAGGAGGCTGTTGTCCTGACACCAGAGTGCCAGATCAGCCACCTCCTCCCGGTTAGGCCTTCTCATCGTTGTCTGAGATCAGGCCCACCACCACGGTGTCGTCAGCAAACTTGATCATCGAGTTGGAGCTGAACCTGGCCACACAGACTGGTGGGAGAACTGGGAAGGGGGGAGGGGATGGAGAGAGAGGGAAAGCAAGGGCTATCTTGAAGTTTGAGAAGTCAATGTTCGTACCGCTGGGGTGTAAGCTGCCCAAGTGAAATGTGAGGTGCTGGTCCACCAACTTGGGCCGGGCCTCACTCTGACAGTGGAGGAGGCCCAGGACAGAAACCAAGAGAATACTTGCTGCTTGTCTAGGACATTCAGAGTCAAACAGCTGGCAAACAGGCCCTTCGGCCCTACTTGTCCATGCTGACCAACATGTCCCATCTACACTAGTCCCACTAGTCAATGTAGCGGCTCGGTGGCGCAGCGGTGGAGTTGCCGCCTCACGGCGCCAGAGACCCGGGTTTAATCCTGACTACGGGCGCTGTCTGTACGGAGTTTGCACGTTCTCTCCCCCGTGACCCGCGTGGGTTTTCTCCGGGTGCTCCGGTTTCCTCCCACACTCCAAAGACGTGCGGGTTTGTGGGTGAATTGGCTTCTGTAAAAAAATAGTATATTGTCCCTGGCGTGTGGGATAGTGTTAGTGTGCGGGGATCGCTGGTCAGCACGGACTCGGTGGGCCGAAGGGCCTGTTTCTGTGTCTCTGTGACTCTGTGACTCTGTGTCTCTGTGTGACTCTGTGTCTCTGTGTCTCTGTGTCTCTGTGACTCTGTGTCTCTGTGTCTCTGTGACTCTGTGACTCTGTGTCTCTGTGACTCTGTGACTCTGTGTCTCTGTGTCTCTGTGACTCTGTGTCTCTGTGTCTCTGTGTCTCTGTGTCTCTGTGACTCTGTGTCTCTGTGTCTCTGTGACTCTGTGTCTGTGTCTCTGTGACTCTGTGTGTCTGTGTCTCTGTGTCTCTGTGACTCTGTGACTGTGTCTCTGTGACTCTGTGACTGTGTCTCTGTGACTCTGTGTCTCTGTGTCTCTGTGTGTCTCTGTGTCTCTGTGTCTCTGTGTGTCTCTGTGACTCTGTGTCTCTGTGTCTCTGTGTGTCTCTGTGTCTCTGTGTGTCTCTGTGTCTCTGTGTCTCTGTGACTCTGTGTCTCTGTGTCTCTGTGTGTCTCTGTGTCTCTGTGTGACTCTGTGTCTCTGTGACTGTGTTTCTGTGTCTCTGTGTCTCTGTGACTCTGTGTCTCTGTGTCTCTGTGTCTCTGTGTCTCTGTGACTGTGTCTCTGTGTCTCTGTGTCTCTGTGTCTCTGTGTCTATGTGACTGTGTCTCTGTGACTCTGTGTCTCTGTGACTCTGTGTCTCTGTGTCTATGTGACTGTGTCTCTGTGACTCTGTGTCTCTGTGTCTATGTGACTGTGTCTCTGTGACTCTGTGTCTCTGTGACTCTGTGTCTCTGTGTCTATGTGACTGTGTCTCTGTGACTCTGTGTCTCTGTGACTCTGTGTCTCTGTGTCTATGTGACTGTGTCTCTGTGACTCTGTGTCTCTGTGACTCTGTGTCTCTGTGTCTATGTGACTGTGTCTCTGTGTCTATGTGACTGTGTCTCTGTGTCTCTGTGTCTCTGTGTCTCTGTGTCTCTGTGACTCTGTGACTCTGTGTCTCTGTGTCTATGTGACTGTGTCTCTGTGTCTCTGTGTCTCTGTGTCTCTGTGTCTCTGTGTCTCTGTGACTCTGTGTCTCTGTGTCTATGTGACTGTGTCTCTGTGTCTATGTGACTGTGTCTCTGTGTCTATGTGACTGTGTCTCTGTGACTCTGTGTCTCTGTGACTCTGTGTCTCTGTGTCTATGTGACTGTGTCTCTGTGTCTATGTGACTGTGTCTCTGTGACTCTGTGTCTCTGTGACTCTGTGTCTCTGTGTCTATGTGACTGTGTCTCTGTGTCTATGTGACTGTGTCTCTGTGTCTCTGTGTCTCTGTGTCTCTGTGTCTCTGTGACTCTGTGACTCTGTGACTCTGTGTCTATGTGACTCTGTGTCCCTGTGTCTCTGTGTCTCTGTGTCTCTGTGTCTCTGTGTCTCTGTGTCTCTGTGTCTCTGTGACTCTGTGTCTCTGTGACTCTGTGTCTCTGTGTCTCTGTGTCTCTGTGACTCTGTGTCTCTGTGTCTCTGTGTCTCTGTGTCTCTGTGTCTCTGTGACTCTGTGTCTCTGTGTCTCTGTGTCTCTGTGACTCTGTGTCTCTGTGTCTCTGTGACTCTGTGTCTCTGTGTCTCTGTGACTCTGTGTCTCTGTGTCTCTGTGTCTCTGTGTCTCTGTGACTCTGTGTCTCTGTGTCTCTGTGACTCTGTGTCTCTGTGTCTCTGTGACTCTGTGTCTGTGTCTCTGTGTCTCCATCTCTCTGTGTCTCTGTGTCTCTGTGACTCTGTGTCTCTGTGACTCTGTGTCTGTGTCTCTGTGACTCTGTGTCTCTGTGTCTCTGTGACTCTGTGACTGTGTCTCTGTGTCTCTGTGACTCTGTGACTGTGTCTCTGTGACTCTGTGTCTCTGTGTCTCTGTGTCTCTGTGTCTCTGTGACTCTGTGACTCTGTGACTCTGTGACTCTGTGACTCTGTGACTCTGTGACTCTGTGACTCTGTGTCTATGTGACTGTGTCTCTGTGTCTCTGTGTCTCTGTGTCTCTGTGTCTCTGTGACTCTGTGACTCTGTGACTCTGTGACTCTGTGTCTATGTGACTCTGTGTCTCTGTGTCTCTGTGACTCTGTGTCTCTGTGTCTATGTGACTGTGTCTCTGTGTCTCTGTGTCTCTGTGTCTCTGTGTCTCTGTGTCTCTGTGACTCTGTGACTCTGTGACTCTGTGTCTCTGTGACTCTGTGTCTCTGTGTCTATGTGACTGTGTCTCTGTGTCTCTGTGACTCTGTGACTCTGTGTCTCTGTGACTCTGTGTCTCTGTGTCTCTGTGACTCTGTGTCTCTGTGTCTATGTGACTCTGTGACTGTGTCTCTGTGACTCTGTGTCTCTGTGTCTCTGTGTCTCTGTGTCTCTGTGTCTCTGTGACTCTGTGTCTCTGTGTCTCTGTGACTCTGTGTCTCTGTGTCTCTGTGACTCTGTGTCTCTGTGTCTCTGTGTCTCTGTGACTCTGTGACTCTGTGTCTCTGTGACTCTGTGTCTCTGTGTCTCTGTGACTCTGTGTCTCTGTGTCTCTGTGTCTCTGTGACTCTGTGACTCTGTGTCTCTGTGTCTCTGTGACTCTGTGTCTCTGTGTCTCTGTGTCTCTGTGTCTCTGTGTCTCTGTGTCTCTGTGTCTCTGTGACTCTGTGACTCTGTGTCTCTGTGACTCTGTGTCTCTGTGTCTCTGTGACTCTGTGTCTCTGTGTCTATGTGACTCTGTGACTGTGTCTCTGTGACTCTGTGTCTCTGTGTCTCTGTGTCTCTGTGTCTCTCTGTGACTCTGTGTCTCTGTGTCTCTGTGACTCTGTGACTCTGTGTCTCTGTGACTCTGTGTCTCTGTGTCTCTGTGACTCTGTGACTCTGTGTCTCTGTGACTCTGTGTCTCTGTGTCTCTGTGACTCTGTGTCTCTGTGTCTATGTGACTCTGTGACTGTGTCTCTGTGACTCTGTGTCTCTGTGACTCTGTGTCTCTGTGTCTCTGTGTCTCTGTGACTCTGTGTCTCTGTGACTCTGTGTCTCTGTGTCTCTGTGTCTCTGTGTCTCTGTGTCTCTGTGTCTCTGTGACTCTGTGTCTCTGTGTCTCTGTGTCTCTGTGTCTCTGTGTCTCTGTGTCTCTGTGACTCTGTGTCTCTGTGTCTCTGTGTCTCTGTGTCTCTGTGTCTCTGTGTCTCTGTGTCTCTGTGTCTATGTGACTGTGTCTCTGTGTCTCTGTGTCTCTGTGTCTCTGTGTCTCTGTGTCTATGTGACTGTGTCCCTGTGTCTCTGTGTCCCTGTGTCTCTGTGTCTCTGTGTCTCTGTGACTGTGTCTCTGTGACTCTGTGTCTCTGTGTCTCTGTGTCTCTGTGTCTCTGTGTCTCTGTGTCTCTGTGACTCTGTGTCTATGTGTCTCTGTGACTCTGTGTCTCTGTGTCTCTGTGTCTCTGTGTCTCTGTGTCTATGTGACTGTGTCTCTGTGTCTCTGTGTCTCTGTGTCTCTGTGTCTCTGTGACTCTGTGTCTATGTGTCTATGTGACTGTGTCTCTGTGTCTCTGTGTCTCTGTGTCTCTGTGTCTCTGTGTCTCTGTGTCTCTGTGACTCTGTGTCTCTGTGTCTCTGTGTCTATGTGACTCTGTGTCTCTGTGTCTCTGTGTCTCTGTGTCTCTGTGTCTCTGTGTCTCTGTGTCTATGTGACTCTGTGTCTCTGTGACTCTGTGTCTCCGTGTCTCTGTGTCTCTGTGTCTCTGTGACTCTGTGACTCTGTGTCTCTGTGTCTATGTGACTGTGTCTCTGTGTCTCTGTGTCTCTGTGTCTCTGTGTCTCTGTGACTCTGTGTCTCTGTGTCTATGTGACTGTGTCTCTGTGTCTCTGTGTCTCTGTGTCTCTGTGTCTCTGTGTCTATGTGACTCTGTGTCTCTGTGTCTCTGTGTCTCTGTGACTCTGTGTCTCTGTGTCTCTGTGTCTATGTGACTCTGTGTCTCTGTGACTCTGTGTCTCCGTGTCTCTGTGTCTCTGTGTCTCTGTGACTCTGTGTCTCTGTGTCTCTGTGTCTCTGTGTCTCTGTGTCTCTGTGACTCTGTGTCTCTGTGACTCTGTGACTCTGTGTCTCTGTGTCTCTGTGTCTCTGTGTCTCTGTGTCTCTGTGTCTCTGTGACTCTGTGTCTCTGTGTCTATGTGACTGTGTCTCTGTGTCTCTGTGTCTCTGTGTCTCTGTGTCTCTGTGTCTCTGTGTCTCTGTGTCTCTGTGTCTCTGTGACTCTGTGTCTCTGTGTCTCTGTGTCTATGTGACTGTGTCTCTGTGTCTCTGTGTCTCTGTGTCTCTGTGACTCTGTGTCTCTGTGTCTCTGTGTCTCTGTGTCTCTGTGACTCTGTGTCTCTGTGTCTATGTGACTGTGTGTGCCCACCACCCTCTCCCCTGCTCACAGCTGTGTCTGTGTGAGACTGCTGATTCTAAAGTGGACATGGAGTTTTATGAAGGGGCTGCTGTCCCTGCCACAGTGAGTGTGCAACACAGACACTGATGGAGTGTGCAGGTGTGCTCCACCCACCACAGTGTGTGTTTGTCAACGGGCATCTTGTCCACGCGGCCAGTGGTCAGCTGCTGTATGCTGGGCCGTGTGTGACAGACACCCACAGCTGGGATAACACATGCATTACAGCCCAGTCACCACACACACGCACGCACGCACGCACACGCACGCATGCACACGCACGCATGCACACGCAAACACACGCACGCAGATGCACGCACGCACACACACACACACGCACGCACACGCACGCGCGCAGGCACGCACGCACACACACAGGCACACACACGCACACACACGCTTGCAAGCACGCACACACACGCAAGCACACACACGCAAGCACACACACGCACGCACACACACACACACACGTACGCACACACACACGCACGCACACACACACGCATGCACGCACGCACACACACGCAAGCACACAAACGCAAGCACACACACGCACACACACACACACACACACATGCACGCACGCACGAATGCACGAGGCACGAATGCACACACACATGCAGGCGTGCACGCACGCACGCATAGACACCCAACACACACGCGCGCACACATACACGCACACACACACGCACACGCACGCACACACACACACACACACAATAGCACGCACGCACACACACATGCACGCACGCACTACACACACACTACACGCAGACACACACACACAGATGTTTATAATGATCCCAACCTGATGCAGGGCTGAGTGTGTGGGTTACCAGAGGTCCCGTTTAACGGCAGATTCCTGCTCCATTCTGCTCTGCAGACGGTTTGTCGAGAGGCGATCAGAACTGCACGATGTCGACGTGACAGTGGATTTGCCAGGTCCAGTTTCCTGTCGAGTTCAAACGCGAGAACCACGTTGACTCGTCGAACATAGACCAGGACAGCACAGGCTCAGGCCCTTCGGCCCACAATGCCTGTGCTCAACGTGAGGAAGTGCATGAGGTACCAGGCTGCAGGGCAGCACGGTGGCGCAGCGGTGGAGTCGCTGGCTCACGGCGCCGGAGACCCGGGTTCAATCCCGACCACGGGCGCTGTCTGTACGGAGTTTGCACGTTCTCCCCGTGGCCTGCGTGGGTTTTCTCCGGGTGCTCCGGTTTCCTCCCACACTCCAAAGACGTGCAGGTTTGTAGGTTAATTGGCTTTGGTATAAATTGTAAATCGTCCCCAGTGTGTGTGTAGGATAGTGTTAGTGTGCGGGGATCGCTGGTCGGCACGGACCCGGTGGGCCGAAGGGCCTGTTTCCGCGCTGCATCTCTAATCTAAAACACAAAAAAACTAAAGTTACAGTTCAGTTCATTGTCCCGTGTACCGAGGTACAGGGAAAAGCTTCTGTTGCGTGCTAACCAGCCAGCGGAAAGACAATACATGGTTACAATCCAGCCGTCCACAGTGTACAGATACAGGATATGGGGATAATGTTTAGTGCAAGGTGAAGTCCGATCAAGGATAGTCCGAGGGTCACCAATGAGGTAGATAGTAGTTCAGGACCGCTCTCTGGTTGTGGTAGGATGGTTCAGTTGCCTGATAACAGCTGGGAAGAAACTGTCCCTGAATCTGGAGGTGTGCGTTCGTGTTCACACTTCTGTACCTCTTGCCCGATGGGAGAGGGGGGAAGAGGGAGTGGCCGGGGTGAGACTGGTCCTTGATGATGCTGCCGGCCTTGCCGAGGCAGCGTGAGGTGTAGGCGGAGTCGATGGAAGGGAGGTTGGTTTGTGCGATGGTCTGGGCTGCGTCCACAATTCTCTGCAATTACTCGCACTCTTGGATGGAGCTGTTCCCAAACCGAGCTGTGATGCTTCCCCGATAAAATGCTTTCTACGGCGCATCTGTAGGAGTTGGGGAGAGGTGTCGGGGACCTGCCGAACTTCCGAAGGAAGTGGAGGCGTTGGTGCGTTTTCTTGGTCGTTGCTTCGATATGGGTGGTCCGGGAGATGTTTTTGGCTGCAAACAGGACCTCCGGCCCACCGAGTCCGCGCCGACCAGCGATCCCCGCGCACTTGCGCTACCCTAGTGCGGACAATTCACAATTTTCACCGAACCCATTTACCCTACAGACCTGCGCGTCTTTGGAGTGTGGGAGGAAACCGGAGCACCCGGAGAAAACACACGCGGGTCACGGGGAGAGAACGTGCAAACTCCGTACAGACAGCGCCCGTGGTCGGGATGGAACCCGGGTCACTCTGCCGCTGCGCCACCGTGTCGTTTTCAAAAACAAGATTAGTGGAAGTTATAGAACATAGAACTTAGGACAGTACAGCACAGGAACAGGCCCTTCGGCCCACAATGTCCGTGCTGGACACGATGCCAAGACCAACTCCCCTCTGCCGGCACGTGATCCGTGTCCCTCCATCCCCTGCATATCCATGGTCCGATCCAAAAGCCTCTTAAACACCACGATCGTACCTGCCTCCACCCCCACCCCTGGCAGCGCGTTCCAGGCACCCACCACCCTCTGTGTAAAAAATACCTGCCCCGCACATCTCCTTTAGACTTTGCCCCTCTCACCTTAAAGCTGCGCCCTCTAGTGGGGGACATTTCCAGCCTGGGGGGAAAGGTTCTGACTGTCTACCCTATCTACGCCTCTCACAACGTCACACACTTCTACCAGGTCTCCCCTCAACCTCTGACGTTCCGGAGAAAACGATCCCAAGTCTGTGCGACCTCTCCTTGTAGCTGAAACCCTCTAATCCCGGCATCATTCCGGTAAACCTCCTCTGCACCCTCTACAAAGCCCCCACATGCTTCCTGTAATGGGGGCGTCCAGAACTGCACGCAATACTCCAGATGCGGCCCTGGACCAACGTCCTATAGAGATACACGGTGACTTCCTGACTCTTGTACTCAACGCCCCGACTGATGGACACAAGCGGGACGCACACCTTCTTTACCGCCCCCTGTCCATCTGCAATAATGTGACCTCATTCAAACTTCACCGAATAGTGAAAGGCCTGGATAGCGTGGATGTGGAGAGGACGTTTCCACTAGTGGGAGAGTCTAGGACCAGAGGGCACAGCCTCAGAATTAAAGGACGTTCCTTTAGGAAGGAGATGAGGAGGAATTTCTTTCGTCAGAGGGTGGTGAATCTGTGGAATTCTTTGCCACAGCCGGCTGTCAGTAGGGTCGCCAACTTTCCAAATAAGGGACAAAAGGTCAAACTACAGGACAAATTCCCCCCACGGCAATCCGTTGACCGACTGGGCCGTGTCTGGGTGAATGATGAGTTGGGCCCGGGTGCTGGACTGCACACAAGGCCCAGCCGGCGGGGCCCAGCTGAGGAGTTTTGGCCCCGGGGGGACCCGCACAGTCCGGCGCCCCGTCCAACTCGTGAACCGTGAGAAGGAGGGGTGGTGGTGGTGGTGGCGGGGGTAAGCGAAGGCGCGAAGGGCGGACAGCTGGCCGGGCTGCCGACCGACCGACCGACGGGGCCACGGGCGAGGAGGTGGTGCTGCTGCTGCTGCTGCACTCCATGGGATGCGCTACGTCGGGGACGGGTGAGGCGGGAGCCGGACGACCCGACGGTCCCCTCGACCCGAGTGGCAGCGGTCAAATACGGGACAAGAACGGTCCCGTACGGGGCAAACCAATTTAGCCCAATATACGTACGGGATGTCCCGGCTAATACGGGACAGTTGGCGACACTAGTGGAGGCTCTCTATCTATCCCTCCATTCCCCTGCCTTCTCCCCATAACCCCTGGCACCCGTACCAATCGAGAATCTATCTATCTCTGCCTGTGGCTTAAGGGATCAGAGGGTATGGAGAGAAGGCAGGTACGGGATACAGAGTTGGATGATCAGCCATGATCACATTGAACGGCGGTGCAGGCTCGAAGGGCCGAATGGCCTACTCCTGCACCTATTTTTCTATGTTTCTATGTTAAAAATATCCACTGTGTCAGGGGTTATGGGGGAGAGGGCAGGAGAATGGGGTTAGGAGGGAGAGATAGATCAGCCGTGATTGAATGGTGGAGTAGACTCGATGGGCCGAATGGCCTAATACTGGTTCTAAGAACTTTCGGGGAGTTATAGACTTGGACCCTAAGATCTCTCTGTACATCTACGCTGTCAAGGGCCTCGTTTCCCTGACCCCTAACCAGTCTGAAGAAGGGTCTCGACCCGAAACGTCGCCTATCTCCTACGCTCCTTAGATGCTGCTGCACCCGCTGAGTTACTCCAGCCTTTTGTGTAACCCCCTTAACGTTAACTGTTCACTCATTCAGAATATGCACAGTAGAGTCTGTCTTGTCGGCAAAGGAATAAATCACACAGGCAGCATCTGTGGAGAACATGGATAGGTGACGTTTCACAGAGTGCTGGAGTAACTCAGCGGGTCAGGCAGCATCTGTGGAGAACATGGATAGGTGACGTTTCACAGAGTGCTGGAGTAACTCAGCGGGTCAGGCAGCATCTGTGGAGAACATGGATAGGTGACGTTTCACAGAGTGCTGGAGTAACTCAGCGGGTCAGGCAGCATCTGTGGGGAACATGGATAGGTGACGTTTCACAGAGTGCTGGAGTAACTCAGCGGGTCAGGCAGCATCTGTGGAGAACATGGATAGGTGACGTTTCACAGAGTGCTGGAGTAACTCAGCGGGTCAGGCAGCATCTGTGGAGAACATGGATAGGTGACGTTTCACAGAGTGCTGGAGCAACTCAGCGGGTCAGGCAGCATCTGTGGAGAACATGGATAGGTGACGTTTCACAGAGTGCTGGAGTAACTCAGCGGGTCAGGCAGCATCTGTGGGGAACATGGATAGGTGACGTTTCACAGAGTGCTGGAGTAACTCAGCGGGTCAGGCAGCATCTGTGGAGAACATGGATAGGTGATGCTTCTTCTCAAGTCAAATCTAGAGAGTTTGTCGTCATGTGCCCCAGATAGGACAATGACTTTCTTGCTTGCTGCAGGACAACAGAATATTGAAGCATAAATTCTGAACAGATCAGTTTAATATACACATAAATAAACAGATAGGCTGTTACAGTTCAGAGTCTGTTTGTTGGCGAGTTTAACAGCCTGATGGCCGTGGGGAAGTAGCTATTCCTGAACCTGCTCGTTACAGTACTAGAAACATAGAAATTAGGTGCAGGAGTAGGCCATTCGGCCCTTCGAGCCTGCACCACCATTCAATATGATCATGGCTGATCATCCAACTCAGTATCCTGTACCTGCCTTCTCTCCATACCCTCTGATCCCTTTAGCCACAAGGGCCACATCTAACTCCCTCTTAAATATAACTCAATAGGAGTCTTCAGGCTCCTGTACCTGAGGTAGCGGGGAGATGAGTGTGTGGCCAGGGTGGTGTGGGTCCTTGATGATGCTGCCAGCCTTTTTTGAGGCAGCGACTGCCCGATTGAATCAAGGCATTCTCCTCACCACAAGGCTGGGGGTTTTGAAGGGACATGTTTTGAAGTTCGATAGCAGACATTAAATACAGAGATTAAAACTGTATTGTCAGACATCAAACACCGCATCTAATCTCTTGCCGGCAATTAATAATAATCTCACAATAGAGTTGGGTGGCCAGATTCAGGTGCTTCATGAAGGGGGTCCGTAGGAAGGAACTGCAGGTGCTGGTTTAAACCGAAGATGGACACAGAAAAGCTGGAGTTAAGGGCCTGTCCCACTGTACGAGGTAATTCGAGAGCTCTCCCGAGTTTCCCCTGATTCGAACTCGGAGAATTACGGTAACGGCCGCTCGTCGGTACTCGGGGCTCTCGTGGACATTTATTCAACGTGTTGAAAAATCTTCCCGAGCTTACCGCGTTTCCCCCCCGAGTACCTGCCGTTAGCGTTACGCGCCGCTAAGAGACGTCCCCGAGCTCCGACGTACTCGCTACGTACATTCTACGTGCTTACCACGAGTTTTTCGCACAGAGAGTGGTGGGTCTCTGGAACTCTCTGCCACAGAGGGTAGTTGAGGCCAGTTCATTGGCTATATTTAAGAGGGAGTTAGATCTGGGCCTTGTGGCTAAAGGGGATCAGAGGGTATGGAGAGAAGGCAGGTACGGGATACTGAGTTGGATGATCAGCCATGATCATATTGAATGGCGGTGCAGGCTCGAAGGGCTGAATGGCCTACTCCTGCACCTATTTTCTATGTTTCTATGTTTCTATGGTTCTTCCCTGTGGCTATCAAACTGTACAACTCCTCCCCTTTCTGTCGTGGGGCGAGACTGAGGCTGACAGTCGCATATGTCGCTTGGGCAGCTTACACCCCAGTGGTAGGCAAAGGTGTAGGATTCCCAAAAAGTTGATCTGCAAGTCGAATCGGTCGTGTAGAAAGCAAACTGAATGCTAGCATTTATTTCACGACGGCTTGTATACAAATACAGGGATGTAATGATGAGGCTCTATAAGGCGCTGGTCGGGCCACATCTGGAGTATTGTGAGCAGTTTTGGGCCCCGTATCTGAGGAAGGATGTGCCGGCTCTGGAGAGGGTCCAGAGGAGGTTTACAAGGACGATCCCAGCAATGAGTGGGTTAACATGTGATGCGCGTTTGTCGGCGCTGGGCCTGGACTCGCTGGAGTTTAGAAGGATGAGGGAGGGGGGGGGGGACCTCATTGAAACTTCACCGAATAGTGAAAGGCCCGGATAGAGTGGATGTGGAGAGGATGTTTCCACTAGTGGGAGAGTCTAGGACCAGAGGGCACAGCCTCGGAATTAAAGGACGTTCTTTTTTAGGATGGAGATGCGGAGGAATTTCTTTAGCCAGAGTGGCGGTGAATCTGCGGAATTCTTTGCCACAGACGGCTGTGGAGGCCACAAGTCAGTGGATATTTTTCAGGCAGAGATAGATAGATTCTTGATTAGTGCGGGTGTCAGGGGTTATGGGGAGAAGGCAGGAGAATGGGGTTAGGAGGGAGAGATAGATCAGCCATGATTGAATGGGCCGAATGGATTAATTCTACTATCGGTTATGATCTTATGAATATTGACCTCTAACTTCAAGTAACCTTTGCTCTTCTCACTCCCACCCCCTTCCCAGTTCTCTGTTGAGTCTGACTCTCATCG
Organism: Raja brachyura; assembly: GCA_963514005.1. Next base: position 55,136 of record CAUPSL010000292.1, read on the forward strand.
ATGACATTTTACCTCTGTTTGCTTTTTTGCTACCTTCTCCGAGCTAATAATGATCCATTCGACATTTGCCTTGATCTCCATCCCCTTTGTCTTGCTTTCACACCTTACACTTCCTTATCTCTGTATCTCCCTCTCCCCAGACTCGTCTAAGAAGGGTCTCGACCCGAAACGTCACGCATTCCTTCTTTCCATAGATGCTGCCTGACCCGCTGAGTTACTCCAGCACTCTGTGAAACGTCACCTATCCATGTTCTCCACAGATGCTGCCTGACCCGCTGAGTTACTCCAGCACTCTGTGAAACGTCACCTATCCATGTTCTCCACAGATGCTGCCTGACCCGCTGAGTTACTCCAGCACTCTGTGAAACGTCACCTATCCATGTTCTCCACAGATGCTGCCTGACCCGCTGAGTTACTCCAGCACTCTGTGAAACGTCACCTATCCATGTTCTCCACAGATGCTGCCTGACCCGCTGAGTTACTCCAGCACTCTGTGAAACGTCACCTATCCGTGTTCTCCACAGATGCTGCCTGACCCGCTGAGTTACTCCAGCACTGTGTGAAACGTCACCTATCCATGTTCTCCACAGATGCTGCCTGACCCGCTGAGTTACTCCAGCACTGTGTGTCTATGGACAGGTACATGGATGGGACAGGGTTTGGAGGGATCTGGAGCCAAACGCGGGCAGGTGGGACTAGTGCAGATAGAACATTGTTAGTCGGTGTGGGCAAGTCGGGCCGAAGGGCCTGTGTCCATGCTGTGTCCACTCTGTGAATCTATGGCAGTATGAGTGTGGTCGGACAATATTTGCTTTGAATTAGCCATTCCAAAGTACATGTTAGGATACACAAGATGGGAGCAGCGACCTTGTGATCTTCACCCTTCCCCGTAGACTCTTCCACCCACTGGGGGACGTGTTTGGGCTGCAATACGGACTGGTTTTTGACGGCCTCCACAGCCTTCTGTGGCAAAGAATCCCGCACAATCACCACCCTCCGGCCAGTATGTGGAGGTGGTCAGTAGCACTAAGTTCCTGGGGGTGCAGATCACTAACAGTCTAACCTGGTCGAATAACATCTCATCAACTGTTAAGAGAGCGCAGCAGCGGTTGCACTTTCTGCGCCGGATGAGAAGAGCTCATCTTCCCCCATCCCATCCTCACTACTTTCTACAGGGGCACCATAGAGAGTATTTTGACCAGCTGTATCTCTGTCTGGTTTGGGGACTGTAGAGCCTCTGACTGGAAGTCCGTGCAGAGAGTGGTGAGGACAGCGGAAAAAATCATTGGGACTTCTCTCCCCTCAATCGGGGATATTGCGACCAAACGCTGCGTGTCTAAGGCCAGCAGTATTATAAAAGACCCCACACATCTCCATCACGGACTGTTCACTCTGCTGCCCTCGGGGAAAAGATATCGCAGCATAAGGAGCAGAACATCAAGGTTCTGCAACAGCTTCTTCCCACGAGCCATCAGACTCCTGAATGCCATGTAATGGGCTGCCACCGTTGTCTAGTTACCCATTTTATCCATGTTTATCCTTCTGTTAATTATCGTGTTGCACAGGGAGCCAAATGCAACGGAATTTCGTTTGGAACTGCATATATCAATGTATTTCTAAATGACAATAAAGTTTGTTTGACTTTGACTTTGACTTGAGCAGCAATTGTGAAACCAGTCTCAGACAACTGGGTACCTCCAACCACTCGAGTGTCATCACCATATAACCATATAACAATTACAGCACGGAAACAGGCCTTCTCGGCCCTTCCAGTCCGTGCCGACCATTTATTTTCCCCTAGTCCCATCTACCTGCACTCAGACCATACCCCTCCATTCCCTTCCCGTCCATATACCTATCCACTTTACTTTTAAATGTTAAAATCGATCCTGCCTCCACCACTTCTGCTGGAAGCTCATTCCATACAGCCACCACTCTCTGAGTAAAGAAGTTCCCCCTCATGTTACCCCTAAACTTCTGTCCCATTTAGAATGCCATTTAGCCATTTAGTAAGCCATTTAGAATGGAGACGAGGAAACACTTTTTCTCACAGAGAGTGGTGAGTCTGTGGAATTCTCCGCCTCAGAGGGCCGTGGAGGCCGGTTCTCTGGGTGCTTTCAAGAGAGAGCTAGATAGGGCTCTTAAAGATAGCGGAGTCAGGGGATATGGGGAGAAGGCAGGAACGGGGCACTGATTGGGGATGATCAGCCATGATCACATTGAATGGCGGTGCTGGCTGGAAGGGCCGAATGGCCTCCTCCTGCACCTGTTGTCTGTTGTCTGTTGTCACGGTGCATGGAACCTGAAAGAACATCGGGGAACATCAACAGGGGTGGATGAGTGAACTTTGGTGCCTTCCCTCACAGTGGGGAACGTTGATACCGCTGCGGTGTGTGTATGTTAGAAACTACCGTGTCCTGTGCTTTTATTTATTTTTAAGTGGTATGGCTGTATGGCTGTATGGGGGAAGAGCATTTCGTTGTCTCAGTACTACGGGCAATGACAATAAAGTTAATTCAAATCAAAGTCAAATGAATGGATAGGACAGGTTTGGAGGGATGTGGGCCAAACGCGGGCAGGTGGGACTAGCGTAGCTGGGGCATGTTGGCCGGTGTGGGCACGTTGGGCCGAAGGGCCTGTGTCCATGCTGTGTCTCACTCTCTATAAACGAATCGGAAACTGAACTAAATTACAACGGAACGAAAGCTAAACGGAAAGTGGAAACAAATACTGAATCTACACTCAAGTAAATGTCAACTAAACGAAAGCTAATACCAAACTAACATTTATCTGAGGTAAACAAATCTCAACTAACACTTAATTAAATCTACATGAAACTAAAGGAATAAAAAGCTAATGGCAAACTAAAACTAGTAGTGGTTAGTTAAACGGTGAACAAAAACAAGTAGAAACTAATACTAAACTAATCCTAAACTAATACTAAACTAATACTAAACTAATGCTAAACTAGTACTAAACTAGTACTGAACTAATCCTAAACTAGTACTAAACTAGTACTAAACTAATAATAAACTAGTACTAAACTAATCCTAAACTAATACCAAACTAGTACAAAACTAATCCTAAACGAATTCTAAACTAGTACTAAACTAATACTAAACTAATACTAAACTAGTACTAAACTAATACTAAACTAGTACTAAACTAATACTAAACTAGTACTAAACTAATCCTAAACTAATACTAAACTAGTACTAAACGAATCCAAAACTAATACTAAACTAGTACTAAACTAATACTAAACTAGTACTAAACTAATCCTAAACTAATACTAAACTAGTACTAAACTAATACTAAACTAGTACTAAACTAATCCTAAACTAATACTAAACTAGTACTAAACTAATACTAAACTAGTACTAAACAAATCCAAAACGAATTCTAAACTAGTACTAAACTAATCCTAAACTAATACTAAACTAGTACTAAACTAATACTAAACTAGTACTAAACTAATCCTAAACTAATACTAAACTAGTACTAAACTAATACTAAACTAGTACTAAACTAATCCTAAACTAATACTAAACTAGTACTAAACTAATCCAAAACTAATACTAAACTAGTACTAAACAAATCCAAAACGAATTTTAAACTAGTACTAAACTAATACTAAACTAGTACTAAACTAATCCTAAACTAATACTAAACTAGTACTAAACTAATACTAAACTAGTACTAAACTAATCCTAAACTAATACTAAACTAGTACTAAACAAATCCAAAACGAATTCTAAATGAATACTAAACTAATCCTAACCTAATACAAAAATAATCCTAAACTACTACTAAACTAATACTGAAGTTAGTTAAAACTAGAACAAAAGCAAGTAGAAACTAAACTAAATTAATCCTAAACTAATACTAAACTAGTTCTAAACTATTCCAAAACTAATACTAAATGAATACTAAACTAATACTAAACTAAACCTAAACTAATCCTAAACTAATGCTTAACTAATCCTAAACTAATACAAAAATAATCCTAAACTAGTACTATAATTCTAAACCAATCCTAAACTAATCCTAAACTAATACTAAATGAATCTTAAACTAATATTAAACTAATACTAAACTAATCCTTATCTAAAGTAAAATAAAACGGACCTCAAGTAAAATTAAATTAAAGTAAACCATATCTAAAATGAACTGAAACTGAACTAAGTAGCACTAAACTAAAACTAAACCAACTGGAAACTAAACTAAACTTAAGCTAAAACGTTTATCTAAATTAATCTGAAACAGAAGTAAATTAAAACTAGACTAGAGGCCAGCACGGTGGCGCAGCGGTAGAGTTGCCGCCTCACAGCGCCAGAGACCCGGGTTCCATCCTGATTACGGGCGCTGTCTGTACGCAGTTTGTACGTTCTCCCCGTGACCTGCGTGGGTTTTTTCCGGGTGCTCCGGTTTCCTCCCACATCCCAAAGACGTGCAGGTCTGCAGGTTATGTAGGAAGAAACTATAGATGCTGGTTTCAATCCAAGGTAGACACAAAATGCTGGAGTAACTCAGCGGGACGGGCAACATCTGTGGAGAGACGGAATGGGTGACGTTTCAGGTCGAGATGGAAGCGGGGGTTTCCATCTGAAACGTCACCCATTCCTTCTCTCCAGAGATGCTGCCCCTCCCGCTGAGTTATGCCCCTGTCCCACTTAGGAAACCTGGACGGAAACCTCTGGAGACTTTGCGCCCCACCCAAGGTTTCCGTGCGGAGGTTCCCGGAGGTTTTTGTCCTCCGGCAACCACCTTCAACTAGCATCGCAACCGGGTTCCACAAAAAAATGACCGATTTTTAAAAGGGAAACCGATTTTTAAAAGGGAAACCACTTTCGACCATTAGGGAGACTGACAAAAACCTCCGGGAACCGCACGGAAACCTTGGGTGGGGCGCAAAGTCTCCAGAGGTTTCCGTTCAGGTTTCCTAAGTGGGACAGGGGCATTACCCCAGCAGTTTGTGTCTACCAGGTTTGTAGGTTAATTGGCTTTGGTGTAAATGTAAATTGTCCCTAGTGTGTGTAGGATGGTGTTAGTGTGCGGGGATCGCTGGTCGGCGCGGACCCGGTGGGCCGAAGGGCCTGTTTCCGCGCTGTACCACTAAACTACACCACAGCGGAAGACCCCTGGCATTGTGTCCACGATCTTAGAGAATCACTTGTCTGATGGGTGGCTAAGGCATCTGGACCGGATGGACTGTGCCCCAGGGTTCTGTAGGAAGTGGCCACAGAGATTGAGGCAGCGTGAGTTGTGATATTTCGAGAATCACCAGGGTTAGGAGCGGTTCCTGAAGATTGGAAAATTTCCATTATCATCCCTGCTACACAGCAACGGAACGGAAACTATAGGCCGATCAGCCTGACTTCGGTGGTCGACCCAAATGCTGGAGAGGTTGAGGCAACATCTGTGGAGCGAAGGAAATAGGTGACGTTTCATAGAAACATAGAAATCAGGTGCAGGAGTAGGCCATTTGGCCCTTCGAGCCTGCACCGACATTCTATATGATCATGGCTGATCATCCAACTCAGTATCCCGTACCTGCCTTCTCTCCATACCCCCTGATCCCATTAGCCACAAGGGCCACATCTAACTCCCTCTTAAATATAGCCAATGAACTGGCCTCAACTACCCTCTGTGGCAGAGAGTTCCAGTGACTCACCGCTGTTTGTGTGTAAAACTCGTGGTAAGCACGTAGAATGTACGTAACGGGTACGTCGGAGCTCGGGGACGTCTCTTAGCGGCTCGTAACGCTTCTCAGGATCCTCTTCCTCAGCACCCCTGCCAATTTGATTCACCCAATCTATATGTAGATTGAAGTCACCCATTATAACGGTTTTGCCCTTGTTGCACGCATTTCTAATTTCATGTTTGATGCCATCCCCAACTCCACTACTACTGTTAGGTGGCACGTACACAGCTCCCACTGGCGTTTTCTGCCCCTTAGTGTTTTGCAGCTCTACCCATATCGATTCCACATCCTCCACGCTAATGTCCTTCCTTTCTATTGCGTTAATCTCCTCTCTAACCAGCAACGCTACCCCACCTCCTTTTCCTTTCTGTCTATCCCTCCTGAATATTGATAATCCCTGGATGTTCAGCTCCCAGCCTTGGTCACCCTGGAGCCAAGTCTCCGTGATCCCAACTATAGCATAGTCATTAATCGCTATCTGCACATTCAACTCGTCCACCTTATTACGAATGCTCCTCGCATTGAGACACAAAGCCTTCAGGCTTGTTTTTACAACGCTCTTACCCCTTATACAATTATGTTGAAAAGTGGCCCCTTTTTGACTTTGATAAGGTGCCACACGTGAGGCTGCTGAGGAAGATGAGAGCCCACGGTATCAGCGGGCAGATACCAGCGTGGATAGCAGGTTGGCTGGATGGCAGAAGGCAAAGAGTGGCAATAAAGGGGCTTTTTCTGGTCGGCTGCCGGTGACTAGCGGAGCTCCGCAGGGCTCGGTGCTGGGGCCGCTACTCTTCACGGTATATATTAATGATTTGGACGAGGGGATTGAAGGCTTTGTGGCCGAGTTTGCGGATGATACAAAACTAGGTGGTGGGGCAGGTAGTGTGGAGAAAGCAGGGACTCTGCAGAAGGACTTGGACAGGTTGGGAGAGTGGGCAGAGAAGTGGCAGATGGAATACAGTGGAGCAAAGTGTGGAGTCGTGCATTGTGGTCGTCGGGATAAAGGCGTAGACTATTTTCTAAATGGGGTTAGTATCCAGAAATCGGAGGGGCAAAGGGACTTGGGAGCTGGTGCAGGATTCCCAAAAAGGGGAGCGACGGAGGGGGAGAGAGAGGGAGGGGGAGAGAGAGGGGGCAGAGAGGGTGGGGAGAGAGAGGGAGGGGGAGAGAGGGGGAGGGGGAGAGAGGGGGAGGGGGCGAGAGGGAGGGTGAGAGAGGGGGAGGGGGAGAGGGTGGGGGAGAGAGGGGGAGGGGGAGAGAGGGGGAGGGGGAGAGAGGGGGAAGGGGAGAGAGGGAGGGGGAGAGAGGGGGAGGGGAGAGAGGGGGAGGGGAGAGGGGGAGGGGAGAGAGGGGGAGGGGAGAGGGGGAGGGGGCGAGAGAGAGGGGAGAGGGGAGGGGGAGGGGAGAGAGAGGGAGGGGGAGAGAGAGGGAGGGGGAGAGAGAGGGAGGGGGAGAGAGGGGGAGGGGGAGAGAGGGGGAGGGGGCGAGAGGGATGGTGAGAGAGGGGGAGGGGGAGAGGGTGGGGGAGAGAGGGGGAGGGGGAGAGAGGGGGAGAGAGAGGGAGGGGGAGAGAGAGGGGAGGGGGAGAGAGGGTGGGGTGAGAGAGGGGGAGGGGGAGGGGGGGAGAGAGGGTAGGGAGAGAGAGGGAAGGGGAGAAAGGGGGAGAGAGGGGGAGGGGGAGAGAGGGGGAGGGGAGAGAGGGGGAGGGGAGAGAGGGGGAGGGGAGAGAGGGGGAGGGGGAGAGAGGGGGAGGGGAGAGAGGGGAGGGGGGGAGAGGGGAGGGGGGGAGAGGGGGAGAGAGGGGGAGGGGAGAGAGGGGGAGGGGGAGAGAGGGTGGGGGAGGGGGAGAGGGGGAGAGAGGGTGGGGGAGAGAGGGGAGAGAGGGGGGAGAGAGGGTGAGAGGGTGAGAGGGGGAGAGGGTGAGAGGGGGAAGGGGAGAGAGGGAGGGGGAGGGGGAGGGGAGAGAAGGGGATGACTTGAAGTACCCTGGGTTCCACGGTATGAAGTGGGCTGGGAGGGGCGGGCTGGGACAGTCAGTAAACAAAGGCCCAGGGGAGTTTTGGAGAGGGAGGGGTAGAGAGCACATCTCTTATCTCTGCCAACCAACCATGCCCTCTCCCCCAACACAGGAAGCCAGCAGCGACCTTAACCCTTTACTCACCTACAATGAAATCAATTCACCAAGAGTCAAGAGAGTTCTGTTGTCATCAGGTCCCAGACAGACACAGAGTGCTGGAGTAACTCAGCGGGTCAGGCAGCATCTGTGGAGAACATGGATAGGTGACGTTTCACAGAGTGCTGGAGTAACTCAGCGGGTCAGGCAGCATCTGTGGAGAACATGGATAGGTGACGTTTCACAGAGTGCTGGAGTAACTCAGCGGGTCAGGCAGCATCTGTGGGGAACACGGATAGGTGACGTTTCACAGAAGGCAGGAACGGGGGTACTGATTGGGGATGATCAGCCACGATCACATTGAATGGCAGTGCTGGCTCGAAGGGCCGAATGGCCTACTCCTGCACCTGTTCTCTATTGTCTTATACAACTGTAACATGCGAGTCCAGAACCAGGGGTCACACAGTTTAAGAATAAGGGGTCGGCCATTTAGGGCTGAGATGAGGAAAAACGTTCTCACCCAGAGAGCTGTGAATCTGTGGAATTTCATTTCGGAGTCACGTGAGTGACTTCGTGAAGAGCCCGCCGGCGCGCATGCTCGACATATCGTCGTAACGCGTTGCTGCGACGGCTGGCGGTGGAGCGCGCTCCTCGCCAGCCCTTCAGAAGGGGCCACGGAGGTGAGTATTCCACCTTTAGTTGGTGGTCCTTGTTGTCTGATTATGTCTTGCAGCAAGGACATGGATGGGAGTTCGAAGGGCCGGAGGACGTCAGGACGAGTTCGCCGGTCAACAGTCCCGGGGCCTTTTCCATCGGCAGTACCTGCAGCGCAGGCCGGGACTCAGGCGGAGATGTGGGTAAGCCCTGTGTTCACAGGTCCAGATCCGCCAGCACACCACAGCTCGGAGGAGTTCGGTGAGGAGGAGTGTGGTGTGCCGCCAGAGCAGGGGGACCCTGCCATGGCAGTCAGGTTGTCAGCGGGCTCGCTGGCGACCTCGAGCAGGGCACGTGCCGTTGCACGGCCTGTTCCACTCAGCCCTCCGAGTAGGGGAAGGGCAGGAGCCCAGAAGCCTAACCCTGTTAGGGCTAAGGCATTGCCTGTCGCGGAGGAGCGGTCAGGTTCCAGGGCGAGACCCGGGGCGGCTGTGAGGTCCAGCCGGCACACCCCGACTCTCGACGCCGGGACGGGTCGGTTGAGTCGGGTCTCGTCGCGGTCGCCGAGCCCCCCATGGATGGGTGGGCGGCACCATGCGTCGGCAACGTCCACGATGTGGGCAGCCGGCAAGACTGCGCGGGCCCCAGGCAGCCATGCTTCGGCTGGTGCCGACACCTCGCCGCATGTGCCCTTAGTGGCAGCGGCTTCAGCTCTCGCTAAACGGAGGCGATTGAACACGCCCGCGCAGGAATCGCGCAGTTTCGCCTCGGCGGCTGTTAGCGACAACTACCGGCACCGGCAGGGCCTCGACGAGGTGCGGGCCGATGACAGGAGCCCGGTTTTCTTTTCAGAGCCGGAGAACTCCGACCACCTGAGTGTTCAGGGTGAAGGGCGTATTGACCGTATGGAGCGGCTGCTGGAGCTCCTGCTTCAATGACGAGCTACTAAAGCGTCAACAACAGCAGGGCAGCAACAGGCACAGGGCGTCTTCACCAACATCTACTATCAGCCTGGAGCAGCACGAGGAGGAGGTTCTGGTGGATCCCGTACCACCTCCGGTGGAGGTGCCAGCGGAGGAACTTTTGGATGTGGCGACCAAATTCGCGGCCCCACATACGGCTGGTCTTCCTCTAAATACAAAGCTGGCAGCCACAGTGGACTTTCTTAATAATCAGGTGCTGCAGGAAGAAGTCCTTATCCAGGCTATGAGCCGTCACAAGGCTCCATCAAACTGCAACTCCCTCAACGTGCCTGTGGTCAATACGCCAATATGGGGCAACATCAGTGCGGCTATCCGTCAACTAGAGCTACAATTGCAGCGGATCCTGAAACTCCTCACGGCCGGTATTACCGCCTTTGCGCGGTCGGTGGACGAGGACGAGCTGAATTTGGACCAGGAAGATGCTCTGGCCTTATTGTGCGCGACCCAGCACGAAATCAACGGGTTTCGCAAAAACAGCATCCGCCCAGCACTCAACCCGAAGTTTGCAGGATTGTGCAAACCACCGCCGCCGCCGCCGCCCCGTCAGCTCTTTGGTGAGGACCTCTCGAAGAGAGTCAAAGAGCTTGACGAACAAGCCAAAACGGTGGGGATCATGCGCTCTAAGAGTGCCCCCACACCGTCAGGCTCAAAAGCTCCATACATTCGCTCACGAGGGTCGGCCAGTGCCTCGACGAGGACTCGCCCTCTAGCTCCACAACGACAACAACACCAGACCAGCACCAAGGGTCTTTTTTAGGACAGGGTCGGCAGAGACCTTTTTGGAAATCGAAGACGCCGCGCCCTCAAGCCAACCCAGCACCTCCACGGCCACCCACACGTGTCAAGGACCGCCGGTAACCACGGAGGTGAGGGGGTCTGGTTCTCTCTTTTCTCTCTGTTTAACTTCCCATGTTGGTGGTCGTTTACGGTTGTTTTTGGATGCATGGGGTAATTTTACTGGTGATGAGTATGTGTTGCGGAATATTCAGGGGCATAAAATTGAGTTTATTAATGACGACATTCCTCCATCCCAGCACATGCCTGGTCGTACGTTCAAATTGTCTGCTGCAGAACAGGCAGCAGGTTACAAGGAAATTTTAAGTTTGGAACAGAAGGGTGTGATTGAGAAAACAGTGCATGAGCCAATTGAATTTGTTTCGAACATATTTACTAGACCTAAGAAGGATGGAGGCTGTCGTGTCATTATTGATCTAACCCGTTTGAATACGTTTGTAACATATACTCATTTTAAAATGGATACGTTTGAAACAGCCAAATCATTGATTTCTCATGGCTGCTTTATGGCATGCATTGATTTGAGGGATGCATATTATTCAGTATCCATCCAGAAAGATGATAGAAGGTTTTTGAAATTTATCTGGATGGGGCAACTTTGGCAGTATAAGGCTTTGCCTAATGGGCTCACTACAGCCCCTAGATTGTTCACTAAATTGGTGAAGCCAATCATGGCTTATTTGAGACAAAGACATCATATAGTTATGGCCTATTTAGATGATGTCTTTATTGTGGGCCACACCCTGCATTTGGCTGAACAGGGTGTTGCAGCTGCTGTCAATATATTTCAACAATTAGGATTCATTGTCCATCCAGAGAAATCGAAGTTCTGCCCTGCCCAGGTAATTAATTACCTAGGGTTCACGGTGAACTCAATGAGTATGAGAATAACTATACCAATTAACAAAATTGAGGAAGTCACTCAGGTGTGCAGAGATTTAATTGGCACCAATATACCATCGATTCGGCATACAGTCACAGTAATTGGCAAGCTAGTGGCTTTGTTTCCGGCAGCACGATATGGGCCTTTGCATTATCAGAATTTGCAAAGAGCTAAAATTATTGCGTTAAAACGGAACGCTGGTCATTACGATCGATCAATGCAGCTGCCGTCCGAAGCGATAAATGAGTTGCAATGGTGGGTGTGTCACATTAGCAACTCATTTAAGCCTGTTAGGGAGGCTAATCCGGTGGTATATTTACAGACTGATGCAAGCTCCAATGGCTGGGGAGCTACTGATAATTGCTCTAGTTGTGGGGGCAGATGGGACACCCTTGAGGCATCGATGTTGTTGACTCAAGGGATTAACTATTTGGAGTTGCTGGCAGCATTCCACGGACTTCGTGCATATTGTTCCAAGCTTGTTGGAGCACACGTCCGTCTCCAAATAGACAACACCACAGCTGTGGCATATTTAAACCATATGGGTGGTACCAGGTCAGTTTCGTGTGACAAATTGGCTAACTCAATTTGGCTCTGGTGTGTTCAAAGAGACATTTGGATTTCAGCTACCTATTTGCCAGGTGAGCTTAATACTGTGGCGGACACCAGGTCACGCAAATTTAATGACAACATTGAATGGATGTTGCATCCTGAGATTTTTTCTAAAGTCACAGCCAAATTTGGTAAACCGGACATTGACCTTTTTGCGTCACGGTTGAACCATCAGGTACCAGCCTACGTTTCATGGGAACCAGATCCTGGGGCAATAGCGCTAGATGCATTCTCGCTGGACTGGGGGAATTGGGTTTTCTATGCCTTCCCTCCGTTTTGCCTCATCAGTCGGGTATTGGGAAAGATTCAGGCAGATGCTGCCAAGGGCATCCTTATTATACCCGACTGGCCCACACAGCCTTGGTATCCGGTGGTCTTTGACATGCTCAACGAACCTTGGGTCCTTTTGAAGGGTTGCCCACAATTGGTTACTCACCCTGTCTCAGGGGAGCCGCATCCCTGCCATGGCTATTTAAATTTGTTGGCTTGCAGGTTCTGAACAGGCCGTTAGTCCAATACGGCCTCTCGGCTCGGACCATGGATACCACCAGGGCGTCGTGTCGAGAGTCTACAAGGCGAAGATACCGCTTGCATATTAAGAAGTGGGAAGCCTACTGCAGCCGCTCTCGCATCACGTACGATGACGTGACAACAACCGACGTCCTGGAATTCCTCGCGGGGTTGCACCATGATGAACACTTAAGTTACAGTGCCATCAACAGCGCCAGAAGTGCGCTATCGTTCTACCTCAGTTGGAGGTAGGATCCAACAGGCTAGTGTCCAGACTCATGCGGGGTATATTCAATATGAATCCGCCTATACCACGCTATAATATCACCTGGGATGTCAGGGACGTATTAACCCTGCTCAGGACGTGGTCTCCCATGGAAGGGCTCCAACTGGACCAACTCACCATGAAGCTGGTGATGTTACTAGCGCTGACTTCAGCTCAGAGGGTACAGACACTACACAAACTGCGTGTCGACAAAATGACAGCTACCCCTACAGAAGTAGTCTTTTTCGTTGACGAGCTACTAAAGCAGCATAGACCTGGGTGCACAGGGCTGCAGCTGAAGTTCCCGGCATACCCCGCAGATGCTAGGCTATGTTTAGTCTCACATATCCGCCACTATGTCAAGGTGACGGCACGCATCAGAGGAATGGAGAGATACCTGCTTGTCACTCATAAGAGACCTCATCATCGAGTGACAGTCCAGACGATATCCATGTGGCTTCCAGTCGTCTTGGGTAAGTCAGGTATCGACACTAATGTGTTCAAGTCTCTTTCCACCAGGGCTGCATCGACGTCAAGGGCGAGGGTCATGGAGGTGCCCATGGACCAAATTCTCGCCACAGCAGGATGGGCTAATGAAGCTGTGTTCCAGCGTTTTTATAACAAGCCTGTTGCTGCTCCTCTACAGTTCGCAGAAGCCGTGCTGAATGCAGGTCACGAATGTGGAGGTGTCCCCGCATGAGGGGTTTTGTTTTGTTGTTAATAACTCTGCTCTTGTTTTGCAGTATGAACTATTGAGCAAGTTTGTTCCTCCCATCCATCCCTGGTAGTGGTGTGTCAGCATGGACGTGGTCCAGGGCGTGTAATCACAGAAGCTTTGAAGTCTTCACGAAGTCACTCACGTGACTCCGAAATGAAATAGTAAGATTGAACGAGAACTTACCAGTTCGAAGGTTGATCTTTATTTTATGAGGAGTCGAAGTGAGGGATTTCGTGCCCTCCTTGCCCAACCCTCAATCACCTTCATCTGGTAATCTTAGTCAATTCAATCATACGATGCAAAGTCATTTCTATTGTTGGTTCTGTGATTCCACGCCGCTACTTTGAAGTATGTCGAGCATGCGCGCCGGCGGGCTCTTCACGAAATCCCTCACTTCGACTCCTCATGAAATAAAGATCAACCTTCGAACTGGTAAGTTCTCGTTCAATCTTACTATTCTCTGCCACAGAAGGTAGTTGAGGCCGATTCACTGGATGTTTTCAAGAGGGGAGAGAGGTATAGATCTTAGGGCTGACGGAGTCAGGGGATATGGGGAGAAGGCAGGAACGGGGTACTGATTGGGATGATCAGCCATGATCACATTGAATGGCGGTGCTGGCTAATTAACTCTCGGGGCTAACGGAATCAGGGGGATTCATATCCCCCGACTCCGCTATCTTTAAGAGCCCTATCTAGCTCTCTTTTGAAAGCATCCAGAGAACCGCCCTCTGAGGCAGAGAGATATAGACAGTAACGTGGAGAGATAAGGAACAATGAATGAAAGATATGCAAAAAGGTATCGATGATAAAGGAAGCAGGCCATTGTAAGCTGTTTGTGGTGTGAAAATGAGAAGCTAGTGCGACTTGGGTGGGGGAGGGATGGAGAGAGAGGGAATGCCGGGGCTACCTGTAGTTGGATAAATCAATGTTCATACCACTGGGCTGTAAGCTGTCCAAGCCAAATATCAGATGCTGTTCCTCTAATTTGCGTTTAGCCTCACGGGCCTGTCACACTTAAGGGCCTGTCCTACCAGCATGCAACTCTATGCTCTGAGCGCGATCAAACTAGAAGCGGGGGGCCGCGTGGAGGTCGGGTGATCCCCTGTACGGGGTCGTTCCCACCAGCATGCGCCTGCATGCGGGCAAGCGCGACCAAACCGGCAGCGAGGGGCTGCGCGGAGGTCGGGTGAGTGGCGCAACGCGGCGAACTTGGAGCGAAGTCTTAAAGGTAAGTTCGCCAGGACAGAGAGGGGCACACAGAGAGGGGCACAGAGGCACACACACACAGAGGGCCACGGAGCCACACACATAGAGGGTCACGGAGACACCTACAGAGAGGGTCACGGAGGCATGACGTCGAGGCGGTGCGTAATGCGACGAGGCGACTGCGAGCCGACAAGCCGTTGCCGCGCGGAATTTTTTGAACACGGTCAGTTTTTCGGAGCCCCGCGCGATGTCGGGACGAACTCCGCACAATTCCGGCGATCGAAGCGGGACCGGCCCCGCGACGCCGGACGGCTCAAGCGACCACGTTAGGTCGCGCTCATCGCATGGAGTTGCACGCTGGTGGGACAGGCCCTTAAGGCGACTCTTTGGGCGACTGCCAGCGGCAACCTACGAAAGGAAAA